>CAUYQV010075298.1:0-33254 GCA_963574575.1 Galagoides demidoff | reverse complement strand
GAAACAACTGTTTAGTCTGTCATTCAACCTTGAAAACAAACAACCAAAAAAGGATGAACCGGTCCCTGCCTATAGGGCAAGAGTAGAAGTATCCACACGTACAAAATGACGATTTTGTACCTGACACACGGCTAAAAGTTTAGAATCAAAGCTCTAAAATGTATTTCTATGTGTTTATGTATGTCTGCATGTATGATATTTATATGATATTTTTCTATCTCCTTATGATGTTGACAAAATCAAATTGTTAAAAAAAAAAAAAGCTCTGATCAGCTTAAAGAAAAATAAGTGCTTATACAAGCTAAGTATTTTCTAGGAAAATAAGAACGAACCCAAATGATTTTCAAGTTCACCTGACTCAAGTAATCCTGGGCAAGTAAGAGAACTGTTGGTCGGAAAAATAAATATCCAGTGTACTCAATACTAATGTGAAACCGATACATGAACAATTACATGCTCATATGAATAATAAGACACAATATATTCTAGTACAGGGGTGGGGGAAGAGGAAAGGGAGGGGGGTTGGCAGAAAGAAGGAGGGCATGGTAGGTGGCGCCTGTGGCTCAAAGGAGTAGGGCGCCGGCCCCATATGCTGGAGGTGACAAGTTCAAACCCAGCCTCGGCCAAAAAAAAAAGAAGGAGGGCATGTAGCAGGATCTCACCCGTGGTGCACATTGTGAGGGTGTGTATAGCACCTCCCCGGGTGAGGGGCTCTCGTACCACTGGAACTTTACCCTGGAAGTGAGAACAATGTAATCTAAACATTTGTACCCTCATATTAATTTGAAATAAAGCCCTAAATGTAATACAATGCTTAAATGACTTTTCCTACCTGGGTTCATTGGTAAAATAAGCTTGTACCATCTCCATGTTACAAAATTTGTCAGAAAAGAAAAATAAGATAATGGCTACCTGTCCCATCTTCACAAGCAATCCAAGCACAATCGGCTTTTAAAAAGTGAGTTAAATGGATGTACGATAACATTCCCCTGTGAAAGACGGCCTTCCTGTAGCAGAAGGTTTTAACATTTTTATTATCAGGAATAAAAAGCTGTGGCTGAGGGAAATAGTTACAGACAAGAATTGAACGTTCATGGCTAGTAAGAAAAATCTAAGGAAAGAGATAAAATGTTGCCTTCTTTATAGTTTCTTGTTATAGAGTGACCAAACATAGTTGGGACTGTTAGTCAACATGTTTTGTGCCACAAGACAAATTGTACCGTGAGAAAGCGCATATTTCTAGAAATGGCGATTCTTAGACCTGCCAATTTGTGGACTGTGGATGTGACACATTACAATTGCTTACTTCCCCGTGTTCAGGAAATTAAGGTCACTAAAGTTTACAAATTCTAATGAATAAATGTAACTAAAATTACTAGAAAGGGGCGTTTGGCGGGAGGAGGAAATGCATGAGGCCGGCAAAAAAAAATAAATAAAATTAATAAAATGACTAGAAAGAATTAGGGAAATATTCTATATACAGTGTGCAAGGATGGTAAGGCGTGCTTTGGGTAAGGGAAAGCTCTAACGCATGAGGAGTTTTTTGTTTTGTTAAGAGGAAAAGAATAATTTTTGTGCTAAAGGAGAATGACTGGTTGTTCTAAAATGAGAAGGCACAAGAACAGGGCAAAAATAGCCAAATGGATAAGGAAGCTGTCGAGGCTTGTGGAATATGAATCTTGTAAAAGGAATATTATGTGCGATCAAATTGGCTAAAATTAGAAGAGAATTATTTATAAGTTCTTGTAAAACTTGAACATTAATATCAAAAGCACACTAATGCAAAATTGGGATTTAGTTCTATGTTAAAAGCAACAAGCTTTTCTTGGAGTATTTGCATTTAATAGGAAAGTAGGGACGGTTTTTCTTTACCCTTGAGGTAATTGTTTTTCTTTACCCTTGAGGTAATTGGCGTAGAAAATAAAGATTCTATGTTTTACCGAGATAATCCCCCAGGCTTCCTGTTGTCTTTATTAGGCTTTTGATCACCCAAGAAAACTGAGTCCTCTCTATTAAAAGAGCTAAGGTGTTTCCATATCATTTTCTACATTTGCCTTTGAAGTCCTTTAATTAACACTGAAGTGTCCACTAAATGGATTAACAAACTGTGGCATATGTACACCATGGAATACTACTCAGCCATAAAAGAGGGAGACTTCACATCTTTTGCATTTACCTGGATGGAGTTGAAGAACATTCTTCTTAATAAAGTATCACAAAAAGAGAGAAGCAAGTACCCAATGGACTCAGTACCAACATGAGACCTATAGATAAAAAACCACACAAGAAAAAAAACACAATTAAATTCAAGGGTGTGGGAGGAGAGAGAAGAGTAAGGGCAGGGGAGGAGAAGAGAGATTAGGAAGCTCTCCGCTCATGCGCACAGTGAAGAGGTTTCCAGAGCACCCCTTGAGTGAAGGATCAACTACAATTTGAACTTTGCCCAACAAAGGCAAACAATGTAACCTAATCACTTATACCTTCATATTAATCTGAAATTTAAAAAAAGAACACTGTGGTTAAATGAATGACTATTATTTCATAGTTACCTGCAATCCTATTTTGATGAAGTGTTTTAAACCCTTGACATTTTTGACAAACTTCCAAATACTCAAATTCTGAATTACGTCTTTTTCTCGACCTCAAATTAACCTTGGAATTTTCCAGATGGACCCTTAGAACACATTAAAAGTATATCTCTGCTTATGATATTAAGCCAACTAGGCTTTTTTCATATAAATTATATGGAAAGTATTGTCACATGATATGTAATGCTAAACATTTTTGAATTATAGTTGTATGGATGTGTTATTAATATGCATCTCAGGAATTGTATGAAATTTATAAAATCTAATAGTTCTAGCATAACGCTGTCAGGCATAATTCTAGTTACTATGTAAATGCATGCCACAGAAATATAAAATCTCCTTATAAATTGCATCATTATTATAATGAACTCTCAGCAGATCTTTAAGCACGGCCATTTTATGTCTTACCACTCACAAAGAGTTAAATGTTTTATTCTGGTACTTTCCTGAAAGCTACTCAACTTCAGGCAACTATAAACCTACAGTGTTTCATCTTTAAGGAGAGTCACGGGAAGGATTCTGACAAGTACAGGTTTCTGATGACTTTAAGATCATACCGTTGGGCTGGGTAAGAATTCCCAGATCTCTGAAGAAGGAACTGACTGGCTTCATAAAATGTTAACCCAACACCCAGCAGAACGAGAATTAATTGAATTCCAAGGAAATGTTTTGGCAGAGTTTCAGGCTAAGATAGCCAGTACTGAAATTATTAAGACATTAATGAATGAAGAATTCATTTGAATTGAACACCATAAGATTGATCCAGTGAAATTGCCTGTGATAACCTATTTAATAAACAGTGCTATGCACCTAAATGAGAGAAACCGAACTGCTATTTAAGAGAATATAAATGGGTCAAGGGAGAAGGGAGAGAGATTACTAAGCTCTCACCTAATGGGCACAATGGCAGTGTGTACAGCCCACCCCTTAGGTGAAGGACTCAACTACAACTTGAATTTTACCTTAGAAACTCAAACAATGTAACATAATTATTTGTACCCTCATAATAACCTGACATTTTAAAAAAGATCCCTAATAATTAGAGTAGCACCCATACCTCCGTGGGTAGGGTAGGGCATCAGCCACATACACTGGGACTGGCAGGTTTGAACCCAGCCCAGGACAGCCAAACAACAATGACAACTGCAATGAAAAATAGCCAGGTGTGGGGGCAGGCAGCTGTAGTCCCAGCTACTTGGGAGGCTGAGGCAAGAGGATCGCTTAAGCCCAAGAGTTTGAGGTTGCTGTGAGTTGTGAGGCCACAGCACTCTACTGAAGGTGACATAGTGAGACTCTGACTCAAAAAAAAACCTATGGAGCTGCCAGTCATCTGAAAGTGTAGAATGACACATAACACTTAGTAGTGAAAAACAGATGCTACTGCTTTATGTACTTACTATATTGTACTTTTATTATTTTATAACAATTTCTTCTGCTTATTAAAAAAAGTTGACCACAGAAAATGAGGCTACAGATCCGATGTTAAGCAGGGACTCATGCTGTATAGCCTCCTGATCCTTTTTGAGTTCCTAAATCTTCCATTGCTAAAAGCTCTGTACTCTATGACTTATCATGGAGTAGATAAAATGATAGAAATTAGGGGGGTAGAATTAGTGAGGTAACTATTCTAAAATTGCTATGATGTTTTATAACCAATATTTGGTTTGTCAAACCCACAATCCTGGTAAGACTATAAAAACCTCAGGTGATACACTTCTGGCACCTGCTGGGTCACTGGAACACTTCAAATGAACTTCATTCAAATACCACTTTTAATGCATGTTTTCTGGTTGTATGAAAGCTTTTCCATGCAGGAAGGCCAGTGCTATAATAATAACTGCTAAAAGACTACTAGAAATTGTGCTTCCCTTATGGGGCATTCCTGGAGATCTCAGTGATAGAGGTACCTGTGTCACTTAACAAGTTGTAAAACTGTTTAAAAAGATATTGGAAACAAAATGGCATTAGGCAAATTTAACTAAATTGACTGGATGGCCTTAGCCAAAATATTACTGTTGGCCTTAATGACAATCATATCTGTGCCCGGGGGGAAAACACAAATGACCCCTATGGGGGTTACTAGAAGCCCTATGGCCCTAATAATAGAACCTCATGTATCTCCTGCTCTTACAAATTCTGATGTGACTCAATATTGCAAAAGTATGTGTTCTCAAGGTAAAATCCCTCTGTGAACCCCTAAGTGAAGTAAACCAGATGTTTCACTATTTAGAACGTAGAAAGCAGGTCTTTGGGGAAAGACACTAGAGAAGAACTGCCCTTGAACTCCTATGAAAAGGATCACACCAAGTTCTCTGCAGCAAAACTTTAGGGTTAGCTGGGCACAGACATGCCTGCCTGTAGTCCCAGCTACTCAAAAGGTTGAGGTGGGACAATTGCTTGAATGCAAGAGTTCAAGGCCACAGTGAGACCCCATTTCTAAAAATATAATAAAAATAAATAAATGAAAACATTTCAAGGCCTCAATCAAGTCTTGAATCCACATCTTTCCACTCAAGAGGGCAAAGACTAAAACCGAATAGCTGAGACTAGGCAATTTATAAGAAGAGGAAATGTATTTCTCACAGGTCTGGAGGCTGTCAAGTCCAAGGGCGTGGTGCTGCCATTTAGTGAGGGCCTTCTTGCTGTGTTAAGACATGGTAGGTGAGAGGGCAGGAGCGTGTCAGTTCAGGTCTCTCTTCCTCTTCTTATAAAGCCACCAGTCTCATCCCAGAATCCCCACTGATGACCATATCTAATCCTAACAACCTCCCAATGGCCCCAACTTCAAATACCATCCATATATGAATTTGAGGATTAAATTTCCAGAATGAATTTAATCCCCAAATGAATTTCCTATGAAATTCAGGGGATGTATTCAAACCATAGCAAGGGTCTCTGCAGACTCTCGAGACAGTACACCCATTGGAAACCTCAATGTGAAACAGACTGGGGAATTTTTTTTCCCCCAGAAGCAGATGGCATCCTAAATATGGACAGCTTTCCCTAGATCATGGCTTGAGACTTCTTTCCTCTGTCATAATTACACCTCTGTCTCTTTTCCTCTTTTCCCTGTGTTTCTTTTCTCTGTATGCATGGCAAGAGAATGTGATAATTAAGATCTTATAATCATGGCTTCTGCAGGGAACTTAATTGAATGTCAGATATGTCATGTTAAACCTAAATCTTTACATGATCTGAGAGATTCCCTGGTTCCATCTATAACAAATTTCACTTGTATTCCAAGATTAACTATTTCTTCAAATTGTCTATCTGGTGCTTTCTATGAGGTTAGGATTTTAGATTTGTGTATTCTTTGTTTAAATCTAGGAGTAGGCAAAATGTATAGTGAGGGTTCTGCAGCTAAATTATGCCAGAGATTGAATAAGAAAACAAAAGGGAGGATAATTTGACAGTTTATAGACAAATTTATAACCCTAATCCCTTAATTGTCAGTAGCCTCCAACCATGCAATAATTCAATAATGGGACCTCAGACAAAATTATTAGTCCTTCCCTCTTGATGATTCTTAATGCACAAAGTGTACCCCAGGGAACTGTCTGCTATGCCCTTCTAGGATGTATTTTTATCTGCGCAGAATTTAACAACCATATGTGTGGGTAACTTCATGTCTCAATAATAGGAAAATAAGAAGCCAAGGTAGATTAAGGATTCTAACAGTATCGCTCCCATACCACAACTAACTGGGAACCAAAAATCAGTATACACCTCTTAATTTGCACTATGGAATAAAAAGAAAATTTGCCATGGTTGTAAATCCCTCTAAATGGGCAACTTTGGGTAAAATGTTCCTTCCTTGGCCTGGTGTGAATACAAATGCAGTTATGACTAGAAATACATCTCAAACATAAGCTACTATAGCTGATTCTATTGCAAAGCCTGTAGTAGCTCAGAACATTTCTTCAAACTCTCTTGCTAAAGTTGTTTTAGATAAAATGATTGCTTTGAACTATCTGCTGGCTGAACGGGGGAGTGTGGGAGCTAACACCTCCTGCTACACTTGGATAAATATGTCTGGTGTGGTAGAAACTCACTTGTGAAGAATCAACAAATAAGTGACTTGGTTAAAACAAATAGATTCCTCTCCTGACTCCTTTTGGATACATTTGATTTTGATTGATTTGATTCATGGGGGCTTCTGTTAATGAATAATTTCAGTATCTCAATATTACTTTTCTGATAGCCACCCATAATAGTATCCCTGATGACTTGCATCCTCTCAAGAGTCTTAAATGCCTTTATTCAGCCATTTGTTATACATCAAATGGTATCACTATGGTTAGAACAATTAAAACATAAGGAATCATCCCACTAATGATGTCATGAACTGTGTATTCTATCCTGAGACCAAACAAATCCATTATTATAGTGACAGAGAATGGCATCACTACCCAAAATTTTGGTCAATCTTTAAAAGTGGAAAGGTTGACCAAAAGAGGGGAAAATAAATTAAATTAAATGCTATCTAATGATGCCTCCATTCATAGTAACTGCAACCTAACTTAAGACGATGTTCTTGGAAAAAATAGCTGAGTCTCAGCCAACCACAGCAGCCAAGCTTCAGCCTATCACAGGCTGCGAACAGATTGTGCCACACCTGAATAAGGCAAGCACCCAGTTGTAACAAATTGTTTATGTCGTGTTCTTTTTCTCTATAGATACTGCTTTTCCACATTACTGGGTGAAGCTCTCATAACCTCTCTGTTTCTGAGCGCTGCCCAAATCATGAATTGTTCTTTGCCCAAATAAATTCTGCTAGATTTGTTTGCCTAGTCTTTTTCTTTTAATGCCAAAAATAATTGTAAAAAATGCCATAAAGCAGACTATAGGACAAGGAAGTGGAAAAGGCGGGGGGGAAGAAACAGGGGAAAAGAAAAATAGGCAGTGGCAATAACAGCCCTAAAAACTGAAAACATGACATAAGATAGGCCAATCTAAGACACAGCTATCTTCCTAGTAATGTCAATAGAATAGCAGTAGTTCACATAAGATTTAAATTCAAAGATATGCACATCCGTTGTAAGATTAATTCTTGATTCATTTAACAACAACAAAATAAAAATCTGTATTTTTTAGTTAACAGATGTGGATTGGCCATACAGACTACGATGAGCTTCTCTTGATCCCCAGAGACATTAGTGGAGCACGCTACTTCCAGTGGTGCTGCCCATAGGCTAAGCCCCTACTACAACTAAGAATCTCAATTTTTACTACTCCATATAAAACTTACAGGAAGAATGTGCATAAACAATGTGTTCCCTTGATAGAGAATATTTACAGACACTCTAGGTGCTCCCACTCTTAAGCCAAACTCGGGGTTAGCAAGGATACATTCTACTCCAATAAAAAAAAATGAAAATAAAATAAAGCAAATCAATGCCTAGGTATTTCTGAATTATATTCCTGGCCCAGCATCTCAGAAACTTCTGCAAAAGTAAGTTCACCTGTCACAGAGGATGCTGTCAGTTCCCTGTCCATAGCTCCCCAGCACTTACTATTCCCATTGAGCCATTGGCTTTTTTTACAGGAATCTGCACAGTGCCGAAGGGCTTTCTCTAGCTATAGAATCATGCTCAGCCCACACAGGGGCAAGGCAGAACTTGTGAGGAAGTCAATGTCTCAGGAACCAGCTCTCAGCCAAAGAACAATGGGAGAGGATGGGCCAATGTCTTAGGTCATACCCTACCCTTTGGGTAGATAACGCAAAGGTGGATATGGCACAGTCTTCCAGTGGGATCAAGTAATAATCCCAATCATTCCTGCTCCCTGTATTGGCTGTCTTTCCTTCCCTGTCTTAACTCTCACTTCCCTTCTGATAACACCTGGATTGTCTCCCAAATAAATTGCTCACTCTAGAATCCTGTGTCAGAACCTGGGGAACGAATCTTCTCATCAAGACACTTGTTTAACTATAGAAAAAGTTCTTACCAGGTGTAGTGGTTCACACCTATAATCTCAGCACTTTAGGGAGCTGAAGTGGGAGAATTATTTGAGGCCAGAAGTTCAAGACCAGTCTCAGCAACATAGTGAAGCCCCCATCTCTAAAAAAAAAAATTTAAGAAAAACTCTAAGATTTGATAACAATGTAATGTCCAACTATATGTATAAGATATGTATTGCAAGTAAAGTTCCTCAGAAAAACTGAAAGGAGGGAGCACCCATAGCTCAGTGGTTAGGGCACCGGCCACATGCTCTGGGGGTGGTGGGTTTGAACCTGGCCCAGGCCTGCTAAACAAACAGAAAAAAAACTGCCAGGTGTTGTGGCAGGTACCTGTAGTCCCAGCAACTAGGAAGGCTGAGGCAAGAGAATCACTTTGACAAAGTGAAACTCTGTCTGAATAAAAAAACAGAAAAAAAGAAAGAAAAACTGAAAGTAAAAGGGCAGACAAGGCATATCAGGTAAAAACAAAAAATGACCCAGTGCAAGGGAGGCCATAAATAACATAAATTTTCAAAATAAATTAGAAGTACCCCAGATAGCATTTTCTAGTAGCAAAGCAATAAAGCAAAAAATTAATAAGAATGCACTATGTAAGAAATATGCTATACCTGAAACAGTGCATCTTAAATAATTTTTGGATCAAAGAGAAATCCACATCTAAATTTCAAATTGTCTACAATGATGAAAAATATTCAAGAGAACCTACACAGTAAAGCAAAAACAATGTTGAGCAGGAAAATCAAAATGTAAGTGTATTCATACAATGTCTGGCAGTTAAGCTTGCAAACTAGCCATAGTGAGCTTATATTGGAAGCACTGTACAAACAACTCAGTAAGATTTCATAACCTTGGTATCTCAGTGTCTCACTGCTGTGTTCATGTGGTGGTATCTTACCGAGAGTGGCATTCGTTATTGTTGTTGCCTGGTTTTGTGTGCCATCTTGAGATGTTGGAGGTTGAATTAAAGTAAGGAACAAACATGGGTAGATTTCTTGTTAAAACTGGCAAGAGTGGAAGTGAAATCAGGGACATTGTTAGTCCAAGTTTATGGGAATAATGAAGAAAATGGCAGTGTACAACTAGATTAAATGATTTTCTGGGGGGAGAGAAAGTGTCACTGAAGAAAAGAGATCAGGGCAGCCAGTAACAAGCAGAACTGATAGAAGCATTGCAAAATTTTGTCAAATTGTGCATCAAAATCATTGGTTGACTATGAAAAGTATAATAGACCAAGTGAACAGAGAAAGAAGAAAACCTTTTTTTTTTTTTTTGAGACAGACTCTCAAGCTCTTACCCTGGGTAGAGTGCCATGGCATACATCACAGATCACAGCAACCTCAAATTCTTGGGTGTAAGAGATTCTCTTGCCTCAGCCTCCCTAGGGGACTACAGGTGCCCACCATAACACCTGGCTATCTTTTTTTTTCTTATTTGCATTGTTGTTTTAGCTGGCCTGGGCTGGGTTCAAACCCACCAGCCTCAGTATACATGACTGGCACCCTACCCACTGAGCTATGGGCACCGCCCAGGAAAATATTAACTGAAAAATCTTGGCCAACAGCTCATGCAGCGCTATCTGTGAGGGAACTCTTAGCCAGTAAACAAACAACTGTATTGGAACACCCTACCAATTCACCTAATCTGGAGCCCAATGACTTTTTCCTTTACCTAAAGATAAAGGAAATATTGAAAGGAAAACATTTTGATGACATTCAGGACATCAAGGATAATGCAATGATAACTTTGATGGCCATTCCAGAAAAAAAAGAGTTCCAAATTCCTTTGAAGTTGAACTAGGCACTGGTGTCCGTGTGTAGCTTCCCCAGGGAAGTACTTTAAAGGTAACCATAGTGATATTCAGCAATGAGGTATGTAGAACTTTTTCTAGGCTGAGTTTGCAAACTTAATTACCAGACCTCATATTACTAAACTGGAAGAATAAAAATAAATTAGATAAACCCAAAAAATTAAATAAATAAATTAATTAAATAAGTATAAGGAAATCAAATATAAGGAATTAGTAGATATAAAAGAAAAAAATAGTGAGTTAAAAGCAAAAAAAGTTATGACAAGCAAATGAATTCAAGAGCTGGTTCTTTAGAAAAAGGTTAATAAAATGGATATGCCAATAACTAATAAAGATCAAAAAGAGAAAACATAATATGTAAAAATATGTACAAAACAGCAAATGATAACAAGGAAAAACAATAACAGAGATAATTCAAAATATCAAGAGAAAAAGACATTAACCAATTTCATGTGAAGCTGAAGACTGGGATGAAATAGGTAATTTCCTAGAAAAATATAATTAAAGTTGACCTAGGAAGAGGCAGAGTGTAAATACACTAATTTTAGAAGTAATTCAGGAAGCAGTCAAAGAACTAGCTGCCCAAAGTGTAGAAGATCCAGATGGTTTCACAAAGGAAAATTACCAAACCCTCACAGAACAGATAACTACTACTACTTAAACTGTTCCGTCTTAAAAGAATATTTCCAACTTCTTTTTACAAAGCCAGAAAAACTTTGACACCAAAATCTGACAAAGATAGCATATTTTTTTAAAAATACAGAGCAAATCTCACTTATGAATAGTAATGCAAAAATTCTGAATAAAATATCAGCACTTGGAATCTGGCAGCACACTAAAAGAATAATATACTAAGATTTAAAATGCAAAGATAGTTTAGCACTAGAGACTCACTACAGTCGCATATCAACTTAGAAAAACGATATGATCATCTTCAAAGATGTAGTAAAGGTATTGAACAAATACTACAGTCTTGCTTGAAAAAAATAAATTATTAAAATATAAGAAATAAACACAACTCTTAAAATTATTTCGAAAACCTATATAAAGAAAAAAAATCATCACAACCTGTGATAGTGAACCATCCAAGCATTCCCATTAAACTATGAAATAAAATGAAAAATAAGGCACCCACCTCTACTACCACAATTTAACGTTGTTCCAGATGCTTTAGAGAACTACAAAAATGTGATAGTTAAAATTGGAAAGAAAAGGAAAAATAATGATTATTTGTACATTATATGATAATATGCCTGTGAAACCTGAGATGATCAATAAAAATCTATTAGAAAAATAAGAAGAACTCAGTAAAGTGAGTATTTAAATTTTGTATTGCGATAACAGTATCTTTCTTTATCTAGAAATATCTCAATAAGATCACATAATGGGAAAAAACTCTCATTTATAAACAGGAGTTTAGAAGGATAAAATACTTAGGAATAAACTTAAAAACATACATAATCTATAAAAAAAACTTTAAGGCACTAAAGAGGAACATGAAAGAAAACTCAAATAAATGGAAATACAACCTTGTCCTTGGAAGGAGGATTGAGTATTGTAAAGATGTCTCTTCACCATAAATCAATCTATAAATTTTATAGAATCTCAATAATATATCAATAGAATATATCTTGCAAGAGCAAAGCTCATTCTAGGGACTTGTAAAGCTATAGTCATTAAAATAATTTGGTTCAGGTGCATAAAACAGACAGAAAAGAATACTGAGTCTGGAAATGAACCTAAATACATATGAAAATGTATTACGTGACAAAGTAGCAGTTCAATCACTGGGAAAAAGGTAGATTCTTTTCAATAAAAGATATTATGACAACTAGATAGTCATCTGGAAAAGAAATCCAGATCCCTAATTCACTGCTTGCCCCAAAATAAATGTTGAATAGATAAAACATTAAGCTGATCAAACATTAAGCTATTTAAAATAAAGTAAAAGTGCTAGGATAATTTGTTTTCTAATTTGGGAATAGAAAAGACCAGTCTAAGAATACTGTAAAATCCAAAAGCTACAAAACAATTGGAATATAATTTCATAAAAATCTAATGTGTTGAAAAAGAAGGAATACTTCCCAACACATTCTATGAAGCAAATATCACCCTGATCCCCGAATCAGGAAAAGACCCAACAAGGAAAGAAAAATTATAGACCAATATCTTTAATGAATATAGATGCAAAAATATTTACTAAGATCTTGGCAAACAGAATCCAGCAACACATCAAACGAATTATACACCATGACCAAGTAGGTTTTATCCCAGAGTCTCAAGGTTGGTTCAATATATGTAAATCTATAAATATAATGCATCACATAAACAAAACAAAGACCATCAATTGATGCAGAAAAAGCTTTTGATAACATCCAGCATCCTTTCATAATCAAAACACTTACAAAAATAGGTATAGAAGGGACATTTCTTAAACTAATAGAGGTCATCTACAACAAACCCACAGCCAACATCATACTGAATGGAATAAAATTGAAAACATTTCCACTCAGATCAAAAACCAGGCAAGGTTGCCCATGGTTTCCACTGCTTTTTAACATTGTAATGGAAGTCTTAGCCATCGCAATCAGGCAAGAGAAGGCGATCAAGGATATCCAATTAGAGTCAGAGGAGATCACACTTTCACTCTTTGCAGATGATATGATTTTATACCTGGAAAACCCCAAGGGACTCAACTATAAAACTCTTAGAAGTGATCAAGGATCACTCAGGATACAAAATCAGTACTCACAAATTAGTATCGTTTATATATACCAACAATAGTCAAGCTGAAAAAACAGTCAAGGACTCTATTCTGTTCACAGTAGTGCCAAAGAAGATGAAATATTTGGGAGTTTACCTAACAAAGGATGTGAAAGATCCCTATAAAGAGAACGATGAAACTCTGAGAAAAGAAATAGCTGATGATGTTAACAAATGGAAAAACATGCCACGCTCACGGTTGGGAAGAATCAACATTGTTAAAATGTCCATACTACCCGAAGCAATATACAAATTTAATGCAATCCCTTTTAAAGCACCACTGTCATACTTTAAAGATTTGGAAAAAATAGTACTTCATTTTATATGAAAAAAACTCGAATAGCCAAGACATTACTCAGAAATAAAAACAAATCAGGAGGAATCATGTTACCAGACTTCAGACTCTACTATAAACCTATAGTGATCAAAACAGCATGCTACTGGCACAAAAATAGAGAGGTATATATATGGAGCAGAAAAGAGAACCAAGGGATGAACCCAGACACTTATCATCATTCGATCTTTGATAATCACATCAAAAACATAAATTGGGGGAAAGATTCCCTATTTAGCAAATGGTGCTCTGTGAATTGGCTGGCAACTTGTAGAAGACTGAAACTGGACCCACACCTTTCACCATTAACAAAAATTGACTCTCACTGGCTAAAAGATTTAAACTTAAGACATAGAACTACGAAGATACCTGGCAAGAGTGCAGGGGAAACACTTGAAGAAATTGGTCTGGGAGAATACTTTATGAGGAGGACTCCCTGGGCAATTGAAGCAACACCAAAAATACATTGCTGGGATCTGATCAAACTAAAAAGCTTTTGCACAGCCAAGAACACAGTAAGTAAAGCAAGCAGGCAGCCCTCAGAATAAGAGAGAATATTTGCAGGTTATGTTTCTGACAAAGGTTTGATAACCAGAATCCACAGAGAACTCAAACTTATTAATAAGAAAAGAACAAGTGATCCCATTTCATTGTGGGCAAAAGCCCTGAACAGAAGCTTCTCTGAAGAAGATACGTGCACGGCCTGCAGACACATGAAAAAATGCTCATCATCTTTAATCATCAGAGAAATGCAAAATCAAAACCACTTTGAGATATCATCTAACTCCAGTAAGATTGCCACACAACAAAATCCCAAAACTACAGATGCTGGCATGCATGTAGAGAAAAGGGAACACTTCTGCACTGCCAGTGGGAATGCAAGCTAATACATTCCTTTTGGAAAGAAGTTTGGAGAACACCTAGGGATCCAAAAGTAGACCTGCCATTCGATTCTGCAATTCTCTACTAGGTGTAGATCCAAAAGACCAAAAATCACTTTACAACAAAGTCATTTGCACCAGATTGTTTATTGCAGCTCAATTCATATTTGCCAAGTCATGGTGGAAGCCCAAGTGCCCATCAACCCATGAATGAATTAACAAATTGTAGTTGTGTACACCATGGAATACTATGCAGCCTTTAAAACTGGAGGTTTTACCTCTTTTATGTTTACATGGATGGAGCTGGAACATATTCTTCTTAATAAAGGATCTCAAGAATGGAAGAAAAAGTATCCAATGTACTCAGTACTGTTATGAAACCAATTTATAATCACTCACACTTTCATATGTAAGATAAACCACAACTATAGCCCAGGATAAAGGAGGGAAGAGGGGATAGAGTGCGGGTAATGGGTGGAACCACACCTATGGTTCATATTGCAAGGGCACATGTCAAATCTATTAAGTGTAGAGTATAAATGTCTTAACACAATAATTAAGTGAGATGAAGGCTGCGTTAACCAGTTTGATGTAAGCATTCCAAAATGTATATAAAATCAGTACATTGTACTCCATAAATGCATCAATGTATACAGTTATGACTTGATTTTAAAAAAATCTAAAGTGTCTGCACAATTAAATGATGGCCATAAAGTCAAAAACAAACAAAAACTAGAAGAAAGCATTTGTGCCACGTATGCCAAAAGGCTAATTTTGTCTAATATAAAAAGTTCCTACAAGTTAATGAAAAAGTCAACAACCCAATAAATAAGTGTGAATGAAATATGCAATGTGTTTCATAGAATAAAAATACATATATAGTTTAAAATATACTGAATATGATTCATAATTATGGAAAAATAAATTAAACTATTTAAAATATACCTTTATTTTCACCTATCAGATTGGAAAAAACCGAAATGCTCCTGGGGATGTGGGGGGATGAAGCGAAATCTTCATCCTCATATCTACCAATCTACCAACAGGTATGTCGATCGGTACAAATGCCATACAATTCCAAACATTTACATGGACATAACCTTGACCCAGCAATTGCCACTCTAGAAATGTATCCAAAAGCACATCCTAAATGTATGTCCACAAAGACACATACCCGTGGACATCTACTGAAGAATTCTTCCCGGTAGCAAAAACTGAAAACAATCTAAACATCTCTCACTATGGAAATGAAGTTTTCTTAATGTATATAGGTAGCCTTTACAAAGAAAGAGATACTTCTTGGTGTGCTGTTATAGAACTACCTCCAAGATATGCTGAGTTCAAAAGAAAGAAAACAAGGTAAGAACAGCAGATGTGGTAGGTCCTCATCTGTTCATGCACCACTGGACAGGGTCAAACAAACCAGCCAAGATGATGGATTCTAGGAAGAGTAGTCTGGGGATGGTGGTCAGATATGAAAGGCTACCTATATATGTATTTTTCACCATACATACTGTTCTACTCTGAATTTCTTGCTGCATGCCCATGTGATTTGAAAAACTAAACACTTTTTTAATTTTTTGTATTAAATCATAGCTGTGTACCTTAATGCAATCATGGGGTACAATGTGCTGGTTTTATATATAATTTGAAATATTTTCATCAAACTGGTTAACATAGCCTTCACGGCATTTTCTTAGTTATTGTGTTAAGACATTTATATTCTACACCTAGTAAATTTCACGTGTACCCTTGTAAGATGCACTGTAGGTGTGGTCCCACCAATTACTCTCCCTCCACCCATCCTCCCCTCTCCCCTCCCCGCCCTCGCACCGTTCACCGTCTTCGTGGGCGATAAATGGGTAAAATCATTACAAGGAAAGCTAAAAATTTGTTTCATAATAGGGCTGAGTATATTGGATACTTTTTCTTTCATTCTTGAGCTACTTTGCTAAGAAGAATATGTTCCAGCTCCATCTGTGTAAACATGTAAGAGGTAAAGTCTCCATCTTTCTTTAAGGCTGTATAATATTCCATGGTGTACATAAACCAAAATTTATTGATCCATTTGTGGGTCGATGGGCACTTGGGCTTCTTCCATGACTTAGCAAGTAATAACAAATAAATCTCCTTGAACAATCCAAAAGGAAATTGAGAAAACAATGCCATCTATAATGGCATCAAAAGAATAAAATACCTATGAATAAACTAAACCCAAGAGGCAAAAGTCACAATGAAAACTATTAAGCATCCCTGAAAAAATTAAAGACATAAGTAAATTGAAAGATAATCCATGTTCACAGGTTTCTCAACCTATGACATTGTTCTTATGATGTCTTACGATGTCATTACTATCCAAAATAATCTATAGATCTAATGCAATACCTATCAAAATCTTAATGACATTTTCTGAAGAAATAGAAAAGAATTCTTCCTAAAATTCATATGGAATCTCAAAGGACTCCAAATAGCTAAAACAATCTCAAAAAAAGAAAAACAAAGTTGGACATCTCACACTTCCTGACTTCAAAACTTAGTACAAAACTGTGATGATCAAAACAGCATGATACTGGCATAAAGACAGACATACAAACAAATGGAATAAAATACAGAGCCCAGAAAAACCCCTCACCTACACATGGGTAAGGTTTTTCCAAAAAGGGTGCTAAGATCATTCAATGGAGAAAGGACAATCTTTTCTTAGACATCTACATAAAAAAGAATAAAGTCAGACACTTACCTTGCATCCTATGCCAAAATGAAGTCAAACTTAAGAACTAAAACCCTAAACCTTATAGAATAAAACGTGGAGGAAATGCTTTGTGACTCTGAATTTAGCAAGGATTTCCTGGATAGAAGGCTAAAAATACAGGCAAAAAAGAAATAAAAATAGGGCAGTGCCTGTAGCAGCACCAGCTATATACACCAAGGCTGGCAGGTTCCAACCCAGCCAGGGCCAGCTATGTAATGACAACTGCAACAAAAAATATATATCCAGGCATTGTGGCAGGCACCTATAGTCTCAGCTACTCGGGAGGCTAAGGCAAGAGAATCGCTTAAGCCCAAGAGTTTGAGTTTGCTGTGAGCTGTGATGCTATGGGCACTCTACCAAGGGTGACAGCTTGAGACTCTGTCTCAAAAAAAAAAAAAAAAAGAAGAAGAAGAAAGAAAAATAGACAAATTAGAGTACAACAAAATTAAAAACTTCCGTGCATCAAAAGACATAATCAACACAGTGAAAAGGAAACTGTGAAATTAGGGAAAATATTTGCAAAAAATATATTGATAAAACAATATGGCAATTCCTCAAAAGATTATGGTCTGAAAAGTTCTCTTTTTTTTTTTTTTTGTTCTTTTTCCTTTTTCTGTCTTTTTTTTTTTTTTGAGACAGTCTTACTTTGTCACCCTTGATCGTGTGCTCTGGCATCATAGCTCACAGCAACCTCCAACTCCTGGGCTTGTTCAATTCTCTTGTCTCAGCCTCCCAAGGAGCTGAGACTACAGGCACCTGCCACAACAACTGGCTAGATGTTTTTTCTATTTTTAGTAGAGATGAGTTCTTGCTCTTGCTCAGGCTGGTTTCAAACTCCTGAGCTCAAGCAATCTACCTGCCTTGGCTTCCCAGAGTGCTGGGATCACCAGCGTGAGGCACCGCTCCTAGCCTTGTCTGGCAATTTCACTTCTGAGTGTATTTCCCCAAAATGAAAGCAGAAAGTAATATCTGCACACCAGTGTTCATAGAGGTATTAATTACATTAACCAAAAGGCAGGAGCAACCTGAATGTCCACCAATAGAAGAATGGAGCACCAAGAGCACGGTGTCTACATAAAATGAAATATTATTCAGCCTTAAAAAAGGAAGGAAATTCTGACACGCGCTCTAACATGAATGGGCTTTGAGGACATGGTGCTAAAAGAAATAATCCAATTACAAAAAGGCAAATACTGCATAATCTCATTATATGAAGTATCTAGACTAGCCAAATCCTTTGGAACAAAAAGCAGAAAGGTGGTTGCCAGGGGCTGAGGTGGGAGAAACAAGGAACTGTTGAATGGAAGGAGTTTTCAGTCTTGCAAGATGAAAAAGTTCTGATAAGGTGTGTGAATGCAGTATTGAACTGTCACTTGGAAATGGTTAGCATGGCAGATTCTATGGCATGCATTTTTACCACAAAAAAAATTTTAAGTACATCTCCGAGATACAAGGATTTTTCAAGTAATTCCTTCTGTCTCCAAATCCAGCAAAATATTGATGGTCATCACCAGCACCATCCTTGCCTGAATACTTACTGTGTGTGCATAACCTTATTTAATCCTCATATCTGCCCTGTAAGGTTATGTAGTATTTTTTTTTGTTAAATTATACTTCCTTTAATTTTTTTTCTTGTGATTCCCTAAATTTATCTGAAAATAGCAATGGTGTAGTTTTTTGTTTGTTTGTTTTTTGCAGTTTTTGGCCGGGGCTGGGTTTGAACCCACCACCTTCAGCATATGGGGCCGGTGCCCTACTCCTTTGAGCCACAGGCGCTGCCCCCAGTAGTATTTTTTTTTTTTAAGAGGAAACTGAAACTCAGTCAAGTTCAGTAACTCACGGATGCTCAGTGGTTGGCAGCCCTTAGCGCAGTCTGTCAGTCCAGAATCTAATGCATTCAACTGACCAGGCTTCCTCTCTGACTGTGTGTCCCGCCTCCCAGGAATTGGGATGTGGGGGTGGGGAGGGGAACAGGATAGGCAGGCAGGAAATATCAGTTATTTTTTTTCAGGGACTTCCACTTTCAGTGGCCCTCGCGCACCTTAACCCTGCCCATCCATGGGAAGTTTCAGGGGAATTAAATCAGTCACATGTGGCAGCCTGGAGGAATAGATGACTATTTATTGTATTAGTCATTTTTCCTGTCATCTTGAATTAATGTCATGTTAGCTTAATGCCACACTAACGTGATACAGAATTGGTAGCATGTGACAGGCCACTCGGTATGTCAAGTCAGAACTTTATTGTATGACTCTGCCGCTGATATTTCAAAGAAAGGAGGAAAAACATGGCTGTACCTCAAAGACAGAGTCGGTTAATGCCAAATCCAAGCAAAAGCTCCAATTTGGAACTTGGTTGGAGAAAAGAGCAAGAATCTACATTAGGATATCTGATTTTAACATCTTTAATAGAACATATAGTAAGATAAAACTAACACAGGTGTCTTCTGAGGATGTAACATTAAATCCCTTGTTAATTGATACTTTCAACCTGATGCCCTTTTTCTTGAATCGTCGACAAAGGGCAAACGTGAAGTGAATTGAGGGACAAGGCGATCCCTACTTTGACCCCAAACAGTTAGATCTTCAGTTCTCACATCAAATCGAATGGCTTTTCTTTGTAAGTTCTTGAAGGTGATCCCTACATAGTTAAGTCCTTAGATCAGGAGGCTGGGCACCTGTAGCTCAGCGGCTAGGGTGTCAGCCACATCCCCCGGAGCTGGCGGGCAGCTTGGAACCCAGCCCGGGCCTGCCAAACAATGACAACTACAACAACAACAACAACAACAACAACAACAAAAATAGCCGGGCATTGTGGCAGGTGCCTATAGTCCCAGCTACTTGGGAGGCCAAGGCAAGAGAATTGCTTAAGCCCTAGAGTTTGAGGTTGCTGTGAGCTGTGACATCACAGCACTCTACCAAGAGCAACATAATGAGACTCTGTCTCAAGAAAAAAAAAGTAGATCTGGAAATACCAAGCTAAAGTGAGACCAGGAATAGCTGGAAGACCCGGGGTCGAGTCCTAACTCTGTCCCATTGAATCAGATCTGCCTCGAGTACTTTACCCAGGAAATCGGGGTCATTGTAACTGTGTTGTGTGCCTCACAAGGTTTTGGTGAGAATTCATGAGATGATGGATCCCTGTTAAAAAGTAAGTTATAACTAAACCCTGGGGCCTCTGCCCTGAACAAAAAGAGAAAAGAGGGAATGGAAGAAGGAAAAGAGAAAAAACTTAAAAGTAAGCTATTAGTACTTACTGGAAAAATTGCTATCAACTTTCAGGGGGGGAAATTTTACATAGACTCGTCAAATAGATTTGTCGCTTCTGTGATGGAAACAAGTCTTCCTGCTCCTCTACCTGGAGGGGCTACAGACACGGCCAGATCAGTTCCCCGTCCCTCTACCTGGAGGGGCATACAGACACGGCCAGATCAGTTCCCCATGGGATAACCTCGTCCAAGATCAAAAAAAATAAACCCTGTCAGCCACCTTGGCCAAGAGCGATCAAGCCAATTTCTCAAAGTGAGTCCGAGGCTCCAATTCCAAGCCCCAGGAAGAATATTGAACAGAAGGCAGTGCAAGCTCTACTATAACCGTGCAGTTCCCCTTAATTAAAAATCTATTAGCAAATTTCCTGATAGGCCAATGGTATTTACAAATATCAACTAATAGCTATTTATTAGAATGTTTATTCTAAGGCCTTAAAATGAGTTTTTCCTTGTAGTGTGATAATTGCTCAGATGGCTTCCTGCTGATTTAATTACTTCAATTAACGAGGATTCTCTGAGACAAGTTTCCCTCGGCTTTGGAGCTTCTAGGCTGTCACCACCGGGGACTCATTGATTATAGCTTGAGGGCCAAGCGGTATCTGTGCCACCCACCACCAAATATCAATGTTGAGGGAAGCAAAGTCAGCAGGAACAGAAAAAACAAGTGAAGCCTGGGTGTGGGTTTCCCAGGCTTTCCCCCGGAGAGAAAGAGGGTGTCGCTGATCCCACGTCACTAGGCAGAGTCTCTTTTGCCTCAAAAGATGGGGCTGGTTGTGTTTAATCATTCGTATTTTACCTCTTGCCACCTTGTCACCAGCGATGCACTTTAAAAGGCTGGAAGCCTGGGGGAAAGTATTCCAGCAAAGAGCATTAGGGCTGAGTCTGGTGACCTGAGTGTGCCGGTTTTCAGATACGCCCACCAGTTCTGCGACCTTCCTCTGTTCAAGAGGTGGTATCCAATTTTCCTACCCTTGAGTGGGGGCTGGGCTAGTGACTCTTCTAACAAATAAAACATAGCACATGTGAGGAGGTCATAAACAACATCACACCTTTCCCCCGGCTCTCTTGTAAATTGCCTCTTCTGGGTGGTATTAACTTCCGTGTCCTGAGAGTCTCTGAAGGGCCCATGGAGGGAGGGGCGGATGGCCATGTAGGGGAGACCTCTTGGAAACACATCTTTGGCCCCAGTCAAGCCCAAACCCTGGCCAACAGCTTCACTTCAACCTCGTGAGACACCAGAAGCAGAACCACTCTTCTGTTGATCAGCAAACATTTACTGAACTCTATTCATGTGCTACCAGTGTTCTAGAGCTTAGGGACCCAGCAGTGGCAACTCAAAGCACCGGCTTTCATGGCAGTAACATTCTAAGAGTAAACTAGTAACATTCTAATAGAGTAAACAGATAAAAACAAATGGGATAATGTTGGAGAGTGATAACATTGTAAAAGAAAATTAAATAAGATAGTAGGGTAGAAGCTACATGAGGAAGCCAGCAGAGGGGTGACATGTGAACAGAGATTTGGGGACATGTAAGGCCTGGAGAATAGAGAAGTGTGGGCAGAGGGAACAGCAAGTGCAAAGTCCCCGTGGCAGGAAAGAGCCTGGGAGTTGGCATGGTGGCCAGCAAGGTGTTAGTGTTATGCAGTAAGATCCGAGGTGCTAGGGGAGACCAGAGCATGAGAGGCCTAAGCAAGGAGTGGTTCTAATTCCAAGGGACGTGGGAAGGCGGTGGAAGACTTTCAGCAGAAAAGAGACACAGTCCCATGTTCACCTTTAAAAGGTCCCTTTGGCTTCTGCGAAGAAGAGTGTCATGGAGGGGACAGAGTGGCAGCTCTGAGACCTATTAGCCTCAGCAGTTCACTCAAAGGTTGAAGGCCACAGCCAGCCTGGGGTGGAAGCAGGGAAGATGGGGAGAAGAAACAGATTTGAGCTCAGTTATGAGTGTAAAATGGATATAAGTGCTGAGGGATTAGACTTTGAGGCGTGAAAGGAAAGGAGGAATCAAAGATGGCTTTGATTTGGAGCTTGAGCACCTGAGAGTAGAGTGGAGCCAGTGACCAAGAAGTCCAGGTTTGAGTAGGAACTGGCTCAAGGAACAGGAAGGAACAGGTTTGAGTCCTACCTATGTGACTCAGGCCTCAGATGGTTACAACACCACGGTCAGGGAGGTCAAGCTATGGGTCCCCATGAACCAGAGAAGACTGCTATGTTATACACTGCTTTACGGTTTGTAAAAGTGCTTTAACACGTTGCTTCTTTGAAAGCCACAATAATTCTGTGACTTCATCAGGTGAGTGTTTATATCTCCATTTTACAGATGAGGAAAATGAAGGTTCAAAGAAGTTTTGGTGGCCTGTGGAACATCACCAGCCAGGAAGAAGCCATACAGAGGTTCTCTAAAAAGGCAGCAAAAGGCATCTTGGACAGGACAATTACTCGTGCAGAACTCTTTCCTTCATGTTCAGATCCTTCAATCCCGCCCACTAAAATGCCAGTGGAGAGCCCCTCTCTCCCATCCACCCACCCAAGCATTGTAACAACCAGAAGCATTTCCAAACTCCTCCTAGGGAGAAAATACCCCCCACACACACACACACAGCCCTTCAAAATAAAATAATAACCTGACTCAGTGCCCATAGCTCAGTGAGAGCACTGTCCACATGCACTGAAGGTGGTGGGTTCAAGCCCAGTCCAGGCCTGTAAACAACAATGACAACTGCAACCAAAAAGAAAATAGCCGGGCATTGTGGTGGGCACCTGTATTTCTAGCTACTCAGGACAGTGAGGCAAGAGAATCGCTTAAGCTCAAGAGTTTGAGGTTGGTGCTATTCTCATGGCACTCTACCCAAGGTGACATAGTGAGACTCTCTCTCAAAAAAATAAATAAAATAAAATAATAACCTTATCCATCTGCTCCCTCCCTGAACTAATTTATTCATGGAACACTTCTTTTCTGCTAGGCACTTGGTAGGTGCTAAGGATACAGAGAAGGATCAAACCCAGTGACTAACCTCAAGGACCTCTCAGGCAGGTGAGGAACTTGCAATCCCTGAAATATCTAGTTAAAATTTTAGGACAATATCTCAGACTGGTCTTATGCAAAACCTCCCAATATATCACACGAATTCCTTCCTGCTAATGATAAACAAATATCAGAAATCTGAATGCGCAAGCACCCCATACAGAAGAGGATTCTGGAACCTCGGGCAAAATATTATAATATTTTCATGGGCTGCCCAAATTCCAAGCATTAGATTTGATGAACAGCTTTATTGAATTTTGTGGATAAATATTTAAAGCCTTCAAGGGCTTGTGTAAATCACACTTAGGCGGACGCACTTGCTCACAGCGCCATCTGCTGGGAGCCGCTGGTGTTGCGTAGGGGAATTAACGGGTGTTGGGGACTGGGCCAGGAGGGCCCCAGAACCCAGACCCTATCTACGCAAGCCCACCCCAAGGTACCGATTATCAGGAGCTACAAGGGGTCCCAGAGCAAAAATTTTCAAAAGCAGCAAAAGATGAAAGAAGCATAAGAGAGGAGGATACGGAAGAAATGCAAAAATTTCTTATTTTCAGAAGGATTTTGGAAACACAGCTCCCTTGAGAGGTCATGCAGCCCTTCCCCCTGCTTTAGGCAGAATTGTACGTAGAATTCTCAGGAGATGCAGGAGTTGACAATCCCCAGGGCACAACCTCCCAGGGTCCTTTATTCTGTTGCTTATGACTCTTCTGACACTTAACATATTGTACAGCTCTTTAAAAATCAAGTCATAAAAGCAGATTTAGTGGCATGGGAAGGGTTTATACTGGTCAGACTATGTAAGGGAGATAATTACAGAAGAGAGAGAGAGGAGAGCCACCAGAAGGCTATTCATCCAAGTATAATAGTAGCAATGGCGATCTGTGGTGGTGAGAATAAGGATGATTTTTAAATAGTTTTTCTTTGTGCTTTTCTGTATTTTCCAAATTCAAAATCCAATTCTCTAATAAACATGTGTCACTTTTATTAAGAAGAAAATAGTCTTAAGGTAAAAAGTACTACCCCAAGAATAAACTCTTCCTTTTCTCCCTCCAGCTGCACTGCGAGTTCATTTCTTCTGGTTGCACACTGAGGGTAAGTAGGGGAAGGGGATTATTAACAACAATGATAATTCTACCATATTCTGTTGTGTACAATGCACACTTTTTGCCCAAGTATTTGAGGAAAAGCTAGGGATGTTCATTATAGGTGGTTAGTATGGCTTGGGAACAGGGGAACCCAGCAGGCCTCCGAAGGCTGCCGGGCACCCGGGGTCCTAGTCTGGGAGGATAAGGATCTGGTGGGAGAAGGCTGGAGCAGCCTCTGCCAAGCATGTGATCAGAGGAGGGAGCAGTGGCAGGGCGGGCAAGGCAGGCCACAGCTGTGTGGCCTGGCCACCCGGAGGGGACTGGAGCCCCACACAGGCCCCAGGGACCTGCCTGGCTACCCGTGGGCCAACCACCCTCTGAAGCTCCTGCCCCACCAGGGACCTATGCATGGCCAATTTAGCACGGTCCCAACGTGAAGGAGAGGAGAGGGCTCCTGGGAGAGAGAGAAGGGGCAGCCTTCACAGAGTGGGCAGGTCAGGGAGAGCAGTGCAATCTGCGCATTGACCAGAGGACTGTTAGCTCTCCCCAGATGTGTCTCTCCTAGCAGAGAGACGGCCACTTTCTCAAGGGACATTTTCCTGAAAGTTTGCACCAGAAAACATGGGTGTGTGTTATAAATGGGAGCCCCCGATACACAGCAAAATATGGTAATAACTCCCCAAAGGAGAATTTATTACTAAACGTAGCATGTGTAAATCAGCCCAGTGCTGGCATATAGTGAAAACTGTGTTAATATAAGCTATATTATTATTATTACTATGTATGTTATCACTACCCTTTTCTAAATATACAGAACACTGACCTCAAAAAGCTTTTCTCAGCTTGGTGCCTATAGCTCAAGTGGCTATGGCACCAGCCACGTACACCAGAGCTGGCGGGTTTGAATCCAGCCCAGCCCCGCCAAAAACAATGACAACTACAACGAAAAAATAGCCGGGCGTTACGGTGGGTGCCTGTAGTCCCAGCTACTTGGGAGGCTGAGGCAAGAGAATTGCTTAATGCCACAGCACTCTACTCAGGGCAATAGCTTGAGACTCTGTCTCAAAAATAAAATAAAATAAAATATAAAAAAGCTTTTCTCTCTCCTTAAGTAGAGAGAGAAAAAACATTACCTAGAAATGATCTAATAATAAAAGAAAGAAAGTGACACTGATAAATCAAAGAGAAAGTGATGACTCTAACTTCAATTCTAGACAAGCTCTTTTGTTTGCTTGATCTAACTCAACTAAGAAATGTCCTCAGAGGTACCTCGTGGAGCCCAGAGGTAAGAACCAAAGCACAGGTAAGCTCCACAGGAACCAGAACTGGGAAACCGGGAAGAATCAGGCTTCTCGCCTCCCAGCCCCCTCTCTTTCCTCCTCTACGCTGCTTCCAATGCACCTGCCACTCTCTTACCAATCTTTGTCCTCCTGCACAGAACTTGTAATAGCTACTCCCAAACCGTCCCCACCACCCCTTCCATCCCCTACACACCAGCTCAGCTTCCATCTCCCCATTCCAAATCCCTGAGTGGAGAATGTAACTGACCTAGCTCATAACGTTTCTACACCAGACCGCCCCAATCACTTATTACTGGCCAGCCATAGGATAAATAAATTATCTGTGAATCAAGGACTTACCTTGGGTGCAATTGACTTGGTAGGAAGAACCGGGTCATGAGGTATAAAACGTGCCCCTGCCAGCCTTCAGCTAGGGTTGTGGGTGACAGTGAGGGCAAAGAAAGCAATGGCATTTCTGGAATGACATTTCTAGAACACCACTTACTGATTCCATTTGTTCTTCGAGGTTTCTTTCCTTCCTGTCCTCGTAAGCCTGCTCTTCTGTGAGTGTTCAATGCTTGACTAGTGATGAAGGAAGCGTCTTTTGGCACAGGTGGGGTTTCCCAGAAGGCAGGTTATCTGCTTGATTGTTAATCTGCTCCAGCAAAGCTCCCGCCTCTGCTGTGGTAGTTACAGTGGGAACCGCTGCCTGGTCAAAGTTACAGCCGTCCTCTGTCATCACCCAGAATCTATCTGACTTTTGAAGGGGCCAGGTTTTGCTAGGGCCCGACTTTGCATTCCTCCAGAAGGAATAAAGATATAGCAGGAATGAATCACCACTCCTGTGTCCTTTGGGTTTTGGGGTGGCACTAATTTCTTCCATCCTCCTTGGGGTAAGGTATTGTCTTTAATTGACTATCTTTACCAGGGTTGGGAAGTGGGAAACAGTTTCAGAACCTTCCACTTGCCTTTTCCCACCTTAACTCTATCCTGTAGGTCAAGGGCCAAATGTATGGGTTAAACCAACTGAGAAGAATTTCTATCCCAATTACAGACTTGAGAACTTGGCCTGTGATGACCAGGTGAGTCCCTAGACCTTAGGGGGCCACTGTGAATTGAACTGTGGCCTGAATTTCATTTGTTACCTGGTTTCCCTCCATTAAAAGGGGGTCATAATGATACTGTGGGCCTCTGGGTATCAATGTTGATTAGTTCTTGAAATATTTGGCACTCCTCTTTCCCCAGTGTACATCTACTCATGTAAATGGCCATTGAGTCTCTTTAGGAGGGCCTGGAGGAATCATTGTTGGCTATATTTGCCATGATGTTGTATAACTAGCCTCTCCCTGGGTTTCAAGTTTGAAAACTGGCTCACATCTAGCATGGGCCGGGTACTGTGCCTTATTCTTGGTGGTGGTGGCTCCCCACATTCTGATCATTCATCCTTGATTTCTTTTGCTTATACAGATTGAGTAGTATTCTTTACTTTGAAGCATGTGTTGTGTGATTTTTTTTTTAATTTTTGGACAAGGTCATACTTTGTTGCCCAGGCTAGAGAGCAGTGGCATCATCATAGCTCACTGCAACCTCAATTTCCCAGGCTCAAGTGATCTTCCTGCCCCACCCTTCCAAGTAGCTGGAACTAAGGGCATTCCACCACACCTGACTAACTTCTTTCTATTTTTCATAGACACAGGGGTCTTACTAATTGCTCAGGCTGGTCTCAAACTCCTAGCCTCAAGCGATCCTCCTACCTCAGCCTCCCAAAGTGTTGGGTTACAGACGTGAGCTGCTACGCCCAGCTGAGTAGTATTCTTGATGACCACTCAGCTATTTGCCCCTGGAGGTGCTATTTTCCATTCTGTCTTCAAAACTCTGCAGGAAGAGCCTTCCTGGTTGCTCCTCCCTATCTTCCCCTCATTACAATGAATGTCTACCTGACGGTTAATTGTCACCATCTGGCCTCTGTCACCCAGAGTGTGGGCGGTCAGCCCAGTTCCATTGAGGTGTTTCCAACCTTTAGCCCTGGCCTGCCCCCACTGGACTTCTGAGGATGCTGGTGTTCCTCTCACAGCAAGTTTCTTATCTCGTTGCTAAGCCGTGTATCCTCCAATCCTCTCCATAGCCCAGAATCATCTAGTTAATTTTCTGGCCTTACTCTGAGCCTCTTAATTCTATTTCCACCATCTTCCGTGTAAATCCTGGCATGCCCAATAATACACCCACACCACCTCTGGGTTACCTCATCAGACCCTGTTGCCTTCTCAAAAATTCCATCATCTGTGTTACTATTTTTTTTTTCATTAAATCCCTTCATTTTAAATACTTAGAGGTGTTTCTGCTTTCCTGGCTAGACCTAAATGATTCTCCATTTGACATCTCCAGATTAAAACCCCCTAAGGGAAGGAACACCTGTTCTCCATCTCTCAGGCATCTAGCTAAGCACCTGACATTAGTACGAAGTTGGATTGATTTGCTGGACAGTATTTATAGAGGATAATTTCTCTGGTTACACGTGTCTGCCATGTGTTGAAGCACATGTTGTGGTGAGTCTTTTCTTTTCTTTGAGACAAGGTCTTACTTTGTTGCCCAGCCTAGAGAGCAGTGGCCTCATCATAGCTCACTACAACCTCTATTTCCCAGGCTCCAGCGATCCTCCCGCCTCGGCCTTCCAAGTAGCTGGAACTGTGGGGCATGCCACCACTCCTGACTAATGTTCTTAACATAAAGATGCTGAAGCTCTGTCCTTTGTAAACAGTTTAAATTAGAAATACTTCTGTCTTCAGTAGAAAGGAAGATTTTTAATTACTTTCAAAGACAATGAACTGGCAACCCCTGCTTTTATTACAACTGTGTTTATATGTCTGTCTCCATCATTAACATTCATTTCTTTACAAAGCTCCTTGCAAACGCTCCAAATCGATTTCCAAAGTCACCTTACAATACAGGCACAATTTCTTTCTCTCAGCCATCCCTATGGCTATTTCGGAATGTTTCCCTTCCACCATTAAATCTTGAACTATATAGATAACCTTAGTCATTGGTTTCCGACCTTTTTATTTTATAAGTGAAAAAGCAAGAAATATAAATAATTTGTCCACAGTCACCAAGTTATGGCAAAATCAGGACTAAGACTTGGGCTTTCTGACCATTACACAGTTTTTTGGGTTTTGTTTTTTCCCACCACTCATCCCACACGCTTTCCTGGAATCACCGATTACAGAGTCACAGCTCGGTGAAACACCAAGGTAGTCAATCTTCTCTTTTCTTCCAAGCCCCTAGAAGTCAAGCTGTGTCAGCAAAGCTTTGCGCTTTCACTAGTCAATATGTATTTATTGAGTATTTTGATCACCAGTCATTATGCTACGCATTGGATGCAAGAGGGTTGCCAGAAAGTATCCAGCCATGTACTGTGAAAAGTAGAGACAGATGTGGCTGGATGCTTTCCGACCAGCCCTCGTGGAGTGGTAAAAAGGGGGCATGGTAAACAATAGTGGTAGTAGAAAAAAGAAGAGGAAGAGAGAAGGAAAACAATCAGAGGACAGGATAACAGAAGGAGAGGAAGAGAAGAACAAAACTTGTGGTCCCCACTCTACTGAAGCTTCTAGACTAGAGCTTATGTCCTAGAAGCATTTGGAAAGTAAAACTTACTAAAAAATCAAACCAGGACTCGAAAGAAGGGCTTAGTCTAATTCAAGGCTCAGTAGCCTATGGCCCATGAGCCAAATTCAACTTGCAGCCAGTTTTGTACAGTCTGCAAGCTAAGAAGGTATCTACATATTTCTTAATTTCTTTGTCAAAAGTCAAAAACAAAAATTTCTACATTTTTAAGGCGTTGGGCTTAAGCAATCCTCCCATCTCAGCCTCCCCAGTACCCGGGACCTCCATTGCATGCACCATCTCACCAGCTGAGATACATTTCTAACTAACAAACAAAAAGTTGTTAGTGGACAACATGATGTTTGAATATAGGGATACACTGTGGAACAGTTAAACCAAGCCTATGGACACACGCACTGCCTTCCATACTGATCATTTTTCTGCATTGAGAATCCAAAATCTACTCTTATAGCAATTTTTAAGTATACACTGTTATTGACTATAGTCACCAAGTCATACAACGAATCTCTTAAACTTACACCTCCTGTCTAATCTAGTATAGCTAGTATACTTTAACTACAGTCAGCAAGTCATACAACAAATAATCTCTTAAACTTATACCTCCTGTCTAATCAAAATTTTGTGTTCTTTGACCAACGCTTCACCAAACCTCCCCCACTATCCGGCCCCGGTAGCTACCGTTCTACTCTTCTGTGAGTTCTCTGCTTCTCTATTCTCTGCTTCTATGACTTCAACTTTCTTAGAGTCCATGTACAAATGAGATCATGTGGCATTCATTGCCCTGTGCCTGGTTTATGTCACTTGACACATTCCATCAAGTTCATACATCTCAGGATTTCCTTCTTTTATAACTAAATAGTATCCCATTGTGTATACATACCAAATTTTCTTTTTTTTTTTTCAAATTTTCTTAACCATTCATCTACCAGTGAATATGTAAGCTGACTCCACATTTTGGCTATTGTTTTTAATTTTTTTTTTTTTGAGACAGAGCTTCAAGCTGTCACCCTGGGTAGAGTGCTGTGGCATCACAGCTCACAGCAACCTCAAACTCCTGGGCTCAAGTGATTCTCCTGCCTCTGCCTCCCAAGTAGCTGGGACCACAGGAGCCTGCCACAATGCCTGGCTATTGTTTTGTTTTGGTTTTTGGTTGCAGCCATCGTTGTTGTTTGGCAGCCCCAGGCTGGATTCGAACCCACCAGCTAAGGTGTATGTGGCTGATGCCTTAGCCGCTTGAGCCACAGGCACCCAGCCTATTGTTTTTAACTTTTAGGATCCTCCATGATGTTTTCTATAGTGTCAACTGTATATTTTTAAAATAAATTATAAGTTGCTTTAAAAGAGATATTTACAATATAAAGATACAGAAAGTTAAAAACGAAAGGGCAGAAAAAAAATATACCATATAAGCACTACATTTTTAAAAGCTAATGGTATTAATGTCAGAAAAAGTAGTGTTTAAGGCTAACAGCTTTATTATAATGATAAAATTTTAAATTCATCCCAAAGATACAGTGACAAGAAATTAGTGTGCTCCTAATAACATGGTCTCAAAATACATAACACAAAATTTGACAAAATACAAAGGAAATGAGTATACAATCACAGTGGAATCTCACAGAACAAACAACTGTTTCATCAGAATAAACACACACTAGCAAAAATCTAAAAGATTTGAATAATACAGTTATAAAGTTGGCTTCATATATACATATCTATAGAACTCAGCACCTGACAATTGCCAAAAAAAATTCTTTTTAAGAACATATGGAATATGGTAGAACCTCTATAAACTGACCACCTGAGGAGCTGTAATAAACTGATCAACATACAGAGGTGGTCACCATAAGGAACTTCCACTGAGTACATGTGGTGTATGTCTGGTCTATTAAAATTAAGACAACTTAAGAAGGTGGTTAGTGTAGGGAAGTGTGATGAACCATCGAGCTTCTACCGTATTTACAAATATTGATGGTCCATAAACAAGTTTCAAAAACTTTCTAAGGCTTGAAATGATCAGCATAAATTTTCCAATTCTAATGCAACTAGACTAGATATCAATTACCAAAAAATGTTTTTAAATATACTTCTAAAACAATCTATGAAACCAAAAAATATAATAAAATGTATATGCATTTTAACTGAATAATAAAACTACTACATGTTGGGTGGTGCCTGTAGCTCAGTGAGTAGGGTGCCGGCCCCACATACCAAGGGTGGCAGGTTCAAACCCAGCCCCAGCCGAATTACAACAACAAAAAAAAAAATAGCTGGGCATTGTGGCAGGCACCTGTGGTCCCAGCTACTCAGGAGGCTGAGGCAAGAGAATCGCCTAAGACCAGGAGCTGAAGTTGCTGTGAGCTGTGCCACAGCACTCCACTGAGGGTGATAAAGTGAGACTCCATCTCTAAAAAGAAAAGAAAAAAAACTACTACATGTCAATAGTTATGTGCTTCATATTAGCCTATGCCTTAAGAAAAATTGATAGTATTATCAGAAACAGAGAAAGATGGACAAGAGCTAAGCATATATATCAATAGGACAAAAGAGAAAACCAAAGGAGGTATAAAGGTATACAGGAATTGAAGTTAACTAAATAGGAAACAAACATCAACAAAAAAAAAAACTAACAAAGACCAAAGTTAATTCGTGGAGAAATTACTAAAATTAATAAGCCCGTAATGATACCCCAAGAAAAGTACATAGAAGGCACAAATGAAGTCAGATCCTTTTTTTTTATTTCTTTAGTTTGGATTAATATGAGCGTACATGGCTCAGTACCTGTGGCTCAAGTGGCTGAGGCACCAGCCACATACACCTGAGCTGGCAGGTTCAAATCCAGCCCAGCCCCACCAAATATGAGTGTACATACGATTAGGTTAAAAGTCATGTTTTAAATGAGGCATTACTACAGATCCTATAAACATCGAAATGGTCATAACAGGATATTATGCCAATAAATGTAAGATAAATTTAATCAAAATGGACGAATCTCAACAAAAACTGTAAAAAAGGGTAGAAATAGAAAATATGAATAGGTGAATCAGCGTCCATAGAACAGAGGTTATGGCACCAGCCACATACACCAAGGCTGGTGGGTTCAAACCCAGCCTGGGCCTGTGAAACAACAATGATAACTGCAACAAAAAAAATAGCCCAGCATTGTGATGGGTATCTGTATTCACAGCTACTTGGGAGGCTGGGCAAGAGAATCACTTAAGCCCAAGAGTTTGAGGTTGCTGTGAACTATGATGTTACAGCACTCTACTGAGGGTGACATAGTGAGACTCTGTCTCAACAAAAAAAAAAAAAAGAAACAAAGAAAACATGAATAAGGCTAGGCACAGTGGCTCACACCTGTAATCCTAGCACTTGGGAGGCCAAGGTGGGTGGATCACCTGAGCTCACAGGTTCAAGACCAGCCTGAGAAAGAGCAAGACCTCATCTCTAAAAATAGCCGGGTGCTGTGGCAGGTGCCTGAAGTCCCAGCTACTCTGGAGGCTGAGGCAAGAGAATCACTTGAGCCCTAGAGTTTGAGGTTGCTGTGAGCTATGACACCACTGCATTCTACCAGGGGCGACAAAGTGAGACTCTGTCTCAAAAACAGAATAATAATAATAATAATAAATAAAACAGAAAGAAAGAAAATATGAATAGTCTTATAACATTTGATTACAGAAAATAGCCATTTTCAAATAGACCCTTTAGCCCAAATTATAGAGAAAAGGAAAACTAGCAGCCTCTGAGCCAGATCTTTTTTTTTTTTTTTTTTTGAGACGGAGCCTCAAGCTATCCCCCTGGGTAGAGTGCCATGGCATCACAGCTCATAGCAACCTCCAACTCCTGGGCTCAAGCAAGTCTCCTGCCTCCGCCTCCCAAGTAGCTGGGACCAC
>CAUYQV010075295.1:0-10998 GCA_963574575.1 Galagoides demidoff | reverse complement strand
AAAAGGAACGTATTAGTTTGCATTCCTACCAGCAGTGTAGAAGTGTTCCCTTTTCTCCAAATCCACACCAGCATCTCTTGTTTTGGGGATTTTCCTTCTCTTAACTCTTCCATCCCAGGCCAAAACACCTCCCTAAGATGTACCCTTGAAGCCTATTTCACTCAACAGAGCAAGTAAAACTCTATGACACTCCAAAAACTCTTTCTACAACATTCTTACTCTTATCCAACCTCTTGCACTTACAGAGACAGGAAGTGGGAGGTTGTTAAAATTGTTCTAACTTGTCTCACGATCTTTTAGCATGTCCTGATTAGGTGGAGTTGTTCTTTGTTTTAGAATATCAGATAACTAGGTTTCTTTATATTGTTCTTAACCTTTGGGGCCTGGGCTGAAATAGAGACTGAAAGAGTTCCTTCCATTTTATCACAGTGTCAGATATAAAACATTGGAAACACTGGTAACCACTTGGTAGCACACTTTGCTAGGCATGTGGCCTTCCTGCTTCCTGGTTACAAAATACTCTTCTGCTCCCCTGGCAAGTCTCTCTGGAAACATCCACTTCTATTTTGGTACCTTTTGCAACACCTTGGCCTCACACTTATTTTGTCTCCCTTTCCCCCAATAACTTCTGTTTTTATAACATCCCCACCTTTCTTAGATTTTAGCATCACTAATAGTTCCTGAGGATATTTACTTAATAACCTCAAACCCATTCCTTTTTTCCCAGCACTAAAGGATTTGCCTCCTTTGTACACTGTGAAAATTATACTTGGAACAGGTTTTCCATAAGCTCCCACCACTGCATCTATTTGCTTACTTTACATCTGTGCCCAGAAGCTTTGCCTTTTCTTCTGTTCCTGGAGATGGATTATTAACACTCCTCCTAAGACCATCACCACCAGCTCCTCCCATCCCCCCCATACACCTGTGCTTGAAATCTGACTCCCTCACTGGCTCACAGATATCCCTATTGTCAAGATCTTCTTATATTAATCATCTTTCTATTTCTTTCAGCATCATAGACACAACATTGAATATATCATCTTCAAAAAAAACCTAACAAAACCCCATTTCTGACCCATATTCCTTTCTAGCTGCAATCCCTTCTCTGATCTCTTTCCAGTGGCACTTCTCAGCTGCTGTCTCTCCTTGTTGTCTCCAGTTCTTCCCTTCCCATTGTGACTTGAAATCAGGTTTTTGTCCATTTCTTTCCACTGAAATAGCCCTTACCAAGTTCCAAAGACCTCCAAGTTGCTAAGTTCCTGGATCAGTTATGAGCCTCTGTCTTACTCTTTTCAGTATTATTCCTCCTACTCCCCCTTAAGGGAAGAAAATGAAAGGAACTTTCTTTTTTTTTTTAATTTTATTGGATGGTAACTATGTACATTAATGCACTTCTGGGGTACAGTGTGGGGTTTTCACATGCAAACTGAAATACTTCCATCAAACTGATCAACACAGCCTTCATGTCATTTTCTCAGTTATTGTTTTAAAATGTTCTGATTCTACTCTTAGAAAGTTTCACTTGTACCCCTGTAAGATAAACCTCAAAAATGGTCCCTCCAATCCCCCTCCCTCCACCCATTCCCCCCCTCCCTCCCCCCCCCACATTCTTAGGCTATTTGGTTATAGCTTTCATATAAAAGGTATAAATTAGTTTCATAATAGGGGTGTGTATATTGGATACTTTTTCCTCCATTTTTGTGATACTTTGCTCAGAAGAACATTCTCCAGCTCCATCCATGTGAACATGAAGGACGTAAAGTCTCTATCCTTCTTAATGGCTGCATAGTATTCCATGGTATACATATACCACAGTTCGTTGATCCATTCGTGGATCGATGGGCAATTGGGCTTCTTCCATGACCTGGCAATTATGAATGGGGCTGCAATGAACATTCGGATACAAATGTCTTTGTTGTAATGCGATTTTTTTTGTCATCTGGGAATATACCTAATAAAGGAATTGCAGGGTCAAATGGAGGGTCTATTTTTAGTTCTCTAAGTGTTCTCCAGATGTCTTTCCAAAAGGAACATATTAGTTTACATTCCCACCAGCAGTGTAGGAGTATTCCCTTTTCTCCACATCCACACCAGCATCTCTGGTTTTGGGATTTTGTGATATGGGTTAATCTCACTGTGGTTAGATGGCCTACAGATATATGAAAAAATGCTCACCATCCTTAATCATCAGAGAAAAGCAAATCAAAAATACTTTGAAAGGAACTTTCCATCGGGCTTCCCAGGCCTCTCTTCCTGGGCTCTCCTCTTGCTTACCGCACTGGCCACTCCAACTCAGTTCCACCCCTGACTCTGTTTTTCTCTTCACTTTTCGTTTTATCTATTTTTTTAAATCTCCCTGGTCTTAAATGATGAAAAACCTTGGGCTCATTCTTTAAACCTCTTTGCTGTCTACACGCACATCATACATGTTATGTGATCACAGCAGATCTCAGGCTGACAAACCGATTCTGATGCTTCCCACCATTATACCTCCTGCCTGGCTCCCTCTCCAGGACAACAGATTCATATATTCAACCACCTGATTCTCATGTCCACTAAGATATTTAACAAGCCTCTCAAACTGAACATGTTCAAGACAGAATTACTGATGTTTCTCTGAGACCTGCCCTTCCTGCAATCATGGCAATTTTGATAAATTAAGCCCTATCTTTCCACTTAGCTCAGGAGAAAAATCCTGGAACTATCCCTGACCAATCCCTTCCCTTAGGCCTTCCCCTTAAAAGATAAGTAACTTCTACTTAACATCCTTACGTGTTCCCGAGTATTAGAGGTTCTGCACCAAAAAGCTAATCAGGAATCTGTTTTACATTATTTCAACTGGAAAGAAAGGACAATGAGCTTTGTCAAAACAGAAGCCCTCAACTAAATTTCTGAAGTATGGATGAAATACAGGAAAAGTTGTTAGGTTGTGAAATGGCTTAAAATATTTTAGGGTTAATAATATGCATCAGAAAAAAAAGCAAATAATATTTATAGTAAAAATTAGACAATTCTCGGTAACACACTTATTTACCAAGCAAGGTGGACCCTTCCAGCTTGGCAGAAGGAAAAAAGGAAAAAGATTAAATCTGTGTTTGTCACTTGCTGCAGAAGGTGATGGGATTGACCATTTGGGTGATGAATGGATGATTTTAGGCAAGTTCCCAGACTCAGGGCAACTAGTAGAGTTTCTTCATCATTTGGATATTTTCAGAGATATTTGAAAGGTCAAAACGTTAAAAATATTTGATATGCTTAGATAAAACATGCACAATGAAGCTTTACTTTCATTCTTATTTTTTTTAACGGAGCTATAAGGAATAGGCCACTTTAAATTGCAAAGCTTCTCATCCTATCATCCTCATATTTAAGGGTAATGGTTATCTCTGCTTCTATTATGACTCTGTTAGGCCTCTCAGCATCATTAGCAGCCATAATGCACATCCTCGTCTTGCCAATTAATCACTTCCATAACACCTGCAGATAAGTCTGATCTTTCAGCAACATTTTTGAGTTTCAAGTTGAGATTTCTCCTGCATATCATATTTTTTAATATTTTGTCAAGTTTGGCGGGTATAAATATTAATTTTCCTATACTAGTATACTCTTAAAAATTATTAGGAAATGTATGCCCACTATGGATAAGAGTATTAAAAAAAGATAGAAAATAGTTCTGATAGGAAATAGTTTTTTGTTTTTTTTATTAAATCATAGATATGTACATTAATACAGTCATGGGGTACAGTGTGCTGGTTTTATATACAATTTGAAATACTTTCATCCAACTGGTTAACATAGCCTTCGTGGCATCCTCTTAGTTATTGTGTTAAGACATTTATATTCTACATTTAGAAAGATTCACATGTACCCTTGTAAGATGAACCATAGGTGTGGTCCCACCAAACACCCTTCCTCCACTCATCCTCCCTCCTCCCCTCCCCTCCTGGGTGATTTTGTATAGGAGGATATGCTTGTCTGTTTAAAATCTAACCACGTCTTTCTACATAACAACACTCTAAACCTTTCCAAGCGCCCACCCCTTCTCTCAGGGCTATCCAAGTGCCTTCTAGTTATTCTCCGTACTTGCCCCCTTCAGCATATGACCAACATAGAAGCCCAAATGATCCTGTTGAAGCCTAAGTTACTCTGCTCAGAGTTTTGTATTGAATCCCATTTACTCAGAGTAATGGCCCAAGTCCTTAAAAAGCCTCTGACTTCTCTGCCACAATATGCCCCTCGCCACTCTACTGAACCCACACTGGCCTCTTCACCTGTCCTTGCATAGTCCAAGCACAAGTCTGCCTCAGAACCACAGTACCTGCCGAGAACACTTTTCTCCACGGTACCTGAACACCTTGCTCCCTCACTTCTGATTAAAAGGCGTTCCCTGACAGTCTATATTAATCATAATAGCATTCCGTTCCCCATATTCCCTTCTCCTTCACCCCATTTATTTATTTCAACAGTACTTATCATCACGTAATATACAGATGCATATGGAAATGTGTAAGGTCTCACTCCCACTAGAACACTTTGAGACTAAAAAGGGACTCTATTTATGATCATGCCAAGATTCAAAGTTCATTCTCTATTGCTTCCTGTGAGAATGGAAACTCTAGGAGGGCAAATATTTTATCTCTTTTACTCACAGCTGTACAACAAGATTCCCAAAGCATCTGACACTTGGGGAATAGTAAAAAATCTTCTGTTTAAATGAATAAATCAATGACTTAGTATGCTGGTTTAATGTCTAGCCTATTTAAAATAGAATGATGAAGAATGATCTGTGAATTTCCCCCGGGGATCATCCTTCTCTATCCATATATCCATGCTTCACTAGGAAGTAATTTTCCAGGAAACACACAACTAGAGTTTTTAACTCAAAATAAGGCTGTCACTCTGCTCCTAATCTAGAGGAATTTAGCTGAGGCGCGTTAATTTAGAATCCCATTTAAAATGCTAAGCCAATGTATGCCGCTCTTCTAAGTAGATAAATCGTTAGGGTTCAATATAAAGAATTTCTTATAAATTTAGAGTTTTACGTTCCACAATTAAGTAATGTGTAATTTTCAGGAGGTGATTGTAGTCCTCTGGTTTAAGCTCTAGTATGTTACATGCCACTAAAGCCAAATCCTTACTCCTCATCTCAGATTCAGAACTGAATATCAATTTATTTTTTGTGATGCTCCAGCCCCCATCAAACAGACGCATGAAGCTATTTATTCATCTTTAAAGCAAATGAAATCCGAATATGTTTACTCTCTATCAGTAATGATGAATGGAGTTTACTAGATGGACATTACATGATTTTATTACTTATTTATTATTATTATTATTATTTTATTGAGAAAGTCTCACTGTGTGCCCCTTGGTAGAGTGCCATGGCATCATACTCACAGCAACCTCCAACTCTTAGGCTCAAGCGATTCTTTTGCCTCAGCCTCTCAAGTAGCTGGGACTACAGGCACCTGCCACAATGCCTGGCTATTTTTTTGTTATTTTGTTGCAGTTGTCATTGTTGTTTAGGTGGCCCAGGCATGGTTCAAACCTGCTGTAACCACTGTACTCTGGGAGCCGGAGCCATTCTGACCCAAATTTGACATTACATGACTTTAGTTCAAAGAAGACCACTTTCTTTATCTAGCATGTTTGTTTGGGCACAAAAATTTAAAACTGAGGTTGAGACGTCTGTGCACAATTACAGCAGATTTTCAAGGATTATTTTATATTTCACCTGGTCTAGGTTTAAAGTGAATATGGAATCCCTTTAGTAGTAGAAGTTCATTAACCTTACTAGACTTCATGGGGTAATAAGCACCAATCACTGCCATTTTCTCCTTTGGTACCTGCAGTATTTAAAATAGAATAGGACGCTTTTATAACCAAAGACGGAGAAAGACCCACCAACACAAATAAACAAGAAAAATGATCCTAAACACATTACAATGTTATTCTATGAAATGTTTCAGCCTTAATAAAAGAAACATTTTAAGGAGTACTGCTAGGTAACTGTGCTTTTATTTCATTGTGAAATAAGTCTGAAGTCTTATTATTGTGTATGTGCATGTAAGCCTCCGCCACTCTTGGAGACATCATTTCCAGAAAGAGTTTATAGTACCAAACAGATGGAGTACAACAAGGTGCATTCATTTAAAAATGCACACAAATACATGTAAGCATCTGCCTAGTTTTTGTGGAAGTCTTTCCGAAGCACCATAAATCTTTTCTCTTTGTATTTTTATAGAATACATGTGAATTACGAAAATTCTAGCAAGTAAAAAATGGCTTATTTAAAATGTTTACAGAATTTTATGAGTGTCTGCATATTGTGTAAAGTCATTCAAAAAGATTATATCCCATTTATTACATTCAATGAAAAGTCTTGGAGATAACCTAATTTCAGTAAAAAGTTATCCGTCACAGGAGTTACTACAATGCAGGATTGTAACTTACATAAAAACAAACTTAACCATTTGTTTTCTGAAGTCTGCCCACCACCTAATTGTGTAATTGTCACTTCATTAGGCCTAGTCTTAGTTGTTTTCATTGATTTTTTTTTTTGCCTTACCCTTTCTAATGCACAGAAAATATTCTTATCTGGAGATATTAGGTTGCAAGAAATATACAACCATAGAAATGAACTTGGGAAGATCAGTAAAGAGGGTTTCAATAATGAAAAATATTGTAATATATAATAATTAATATTTGCTCCTCTCTAACTTTAACTTGCTTATAATTTTGCATAGCTAGAATATGGACATATGGCCCAGTGTTACATCACCCTTGAGATACGTATCTAACAACTGACAAAATTTCTATCTCATAGTTCCACTTCTCATGAAAGAGCATCTGATTTGTTCTTGGCTAGGTGATCAACCTCTTCATTCCCCAGCCAGATAATTGACAGTAATCATATAATACCTTAAATTCCCTTTTACATAGGCTCTGTGATGTTCAAATTTTCTACACCACCCTCCTTAAAATGGACAAGTGAAACCAATATATCCAGAATAATGACCATTATTATCCTACAAAATGTTTCTATACAAAATCTATTTCAGCTGTACAAGTAGATTTTTAATCTGAAAAAGCAGCTGTCAAATTTTTGTGATCTGGTACAAAAATGATTGCATAGACATCTAATATAATTTGATAATATATATATGAATATTAATGGGTTATCCTAAGAATGTGCTCTGATACAAATAGAAAATATCAGTTGTAGAAGGATAAAATAAATTTTTATATAAATTGAAGCTCATTATTTTCCTTACATGTCCATGATGAGTCCACTTTTCCATATTCAACATCTTAAATATTTATGTGATTAACAAACCCATATATCATATTTAACATGTGTCAAGCCCCATTCAAATGCTTTTCAGATGCTACCTCATTTAATCCTTGTAACCACCCCTTGAGAAAGGCACTGTTATTAATTTTATTTATATATAAGGAAATTGACATATAGATGGTTAAATAATAGGCCTATATTAATCGGGTATTAGTGTAACACTCTATGCTTCCTCTTATTTATTTATTTTTTGATTTCTTATTGTTTATTCTGCTTAACTTTGTAAATGATTTGAAATTTATGGGTTGGTTTTTGAAAGCGACTATGAAATTCCTATAAAAGCTATGAATTAGTTTCAAAGTAGGGCTGTGCACATTGGATACTTTTTCTTCCATTCTTGAGATACTTTGCTAGAGTACTCTTTATGTCACTTAAGTATGAAATTGATCTGAGCACAACAGCACAATCTTTTCCAGCCCAATTTCCAAAAATCATTTCCTGCCTCTGAGTCCATGTGAGTGCTGGTGCCTGTTCTCAGGACACAAACTCACAAAAGGAAACCAACACTTCTGACACCTTCACTTACCATTCAGAGCTCTGACTTGGATTTGTGTATGGGCAGTTTTAATGAAGAAAGACAGCTAGATACGGCCACAGCCGTGGGTTTTTGGAATTTAACTATCAGGGTGTGGGAATCTGGTTTCTCTCCATCCCCTCTGAGGGATGTCATTGCCCTACCTCAACATCTGCCAGAAATTCATAAGGAAAATGTACACAGGAAACTTGCTTTTGTCAGCCTGGTTAGTGAACCCATGTAAAGCTCCAAGCCCCATTAGCCAACTGTAAATACAAATTTAACTTTTCCAGTTGAAGAGTTCCCATCCTTTCTCCAAACCCAGGCTGACATCAAGTGCATCTGGACATTTTGTGAGTTAGAACCCCCTTCCCTGGGCTGAGTCTCTGACTGCACTCACAGTAGCTAATGCACCTGTCACAATGCCATCCACCTTAGCCTCACTGCCCAGTAAAGGCAGTGACTGCATTAAACCAGGACTCTATGACAGACTGAGAGATATAATTTGGGGAGATTAAATGCACCAGATTTCAGCCACCTACAGAGTTTACAGCAATGAGCAGTGTCAAAACAAGTGGAAAGTGACATATGGCCAACCCCAGCCCATTTCTCAGGTGAATAGCCAATGGTCACTCCCACAATGTTCTGGTTATGTGACTTTCTTCCCAATAAGGAGGAGTTAAAAATAATACTCTCACTTCCTCTGAGCGAAGAGGGTCAGGCCAGAGCCACCAGGCATTAATGGGTTGGGGGGGGGGAGAGGAATTATGGTTACCTTGAAGCATCTCAACAAATAAAATAAATAGCGTGTGCTCATTATTCAAATGAAATTATAATTAATTCAGAAATTGTTCCCAAACACTCCGAGACAGCTCATGATAATGAGCTCTCAGGGCTCTTCCTCCCACAGCTTGTGATGTCACACTAAATGGATGCGTCTAACAGCGCTGGTGGGATGAAAATTCATGAATGCCAGACATTGGTTTGACTCTGAGGTTTCAGAACCAACTGAAGCGTCTCAATCTTCCTCCCAACCCCAGTGCCTCTTCTCCTCTCTCCTTGTTCAGGGTGAAAAGTAATGGTTTTTATAAGAGTTTCAGAACTGCATAGGAAGAGTCTCAACTCCAGGGAGTTGGCGGTTTTCTTTAATTTGCATACTGGAAACCAACCCCAGCCTGACTCCAGCCAAAGCAGTTCACGAAGGGCACAGCAATCAATGCTGAATTATCCATAGTCCCTAACCTCACAGTGTCCTGGCCCTGTTTTTCAGGACCAAGGACAGCCAGGGACCAACCCCTTATAAGTACTGCAGTGAGTGACTCTGGCCCTTGGGGTCAGATGACACAGCCTGATGTGTGATGACACAGTCCAGATCTTCCTCTAATGCATGGTAATATCATACTCATCCTACCTGCTTCATTTCTCCAACTGTGAAATAAAGGTGAGGGCACCTGTCCTACCTGCTACAAAGAGCACCTATAGTGAGATGGTGAAGCATTGTGAACACTTAGAAGCTCCTCACATACTGAGTCACCGTCCCCCATCCCCACCGGGTCCTCCTGCTGGTCATGACCCTGGGACTGTGGGTCCACAGCTCAGCGCCGCTGCAGCCTCACTGGGAGGGGCTCTGGGCCCAGGGGGGCCAGAGGAGGAAACGCTGATGATAACTTGCAGCTGTGGCTTTGCCCGTGATACAATGCCTCCTATCTCCTCCCTATCCACATTCATCTGATACACTGAAGCTACAACTTGGGGCACGGGATCAAAACAAAATGTTACTTTCTCTCCTCCTGCCGCTTTCAGATTTATGAATGGCCTATTTCCCAGATCCTTGATGAAAAGTCTAGTAGATCCTGTGACTTTACTGCTTACTGTTAAATAACAGCCTGTCCTGCAATTAAGTTAGGCCATGAACAAAATTGCAATTTAGTCATCAAAATATCCTCTCCAAGACACAGATCAATCCTTCAGTAATTCTTCCTCTCCTGCCCTAGCCCAGGACTGCTGCAGACTTCCCTCTGCCCCTGACACCCCGAGCCCACTCCCTCCTCAGAGCCATGGTTCTCCACAGCTGGCCCTGCTGGCCACCTCCTTGTCCAGAGCCAGAACTGCCCTGCTCCTCCTAGATCAAAGCCTCCATCCCAGTTGCACATTATTATCCTGTTTTCTTTTATTCTTAGCAGTCCTCAGCATTCAAAATCACTTTATGCTATGACTCTGTTTACAGATCTGTGATCTCTCTCCCACCAGAGTCCCTGTCTTCATGGTGGGACATCCCCCCTCCTGCTCACTGCAGTAGCCTCTGTCCTCTCTCCTCAGGATTCCCACATGTCCCGCCCACTCTGGTTCTCTGCTAGCAGCCACGCCTTCAATTTCACTGATAAGATGGACACAACCAAGAAAATAAACATAAACACAGAAATGCCTGGCGCATGGCAGATGCTTAATTAATATTTGTTCAAAAGGGGGGGAGAGAAATGATTAGATGCACAGTATTATAAGGAAAAACCTGAGTTTTAAAAAACAAACTGAACACGCATCCCTAGGCAAGTGGTACAGGTGAGGGAACAGGCAGGACGGAGTCTGGCTGCTAAGAACCAGGCCAGGGAGGGAGGGTGCACTGAGGTCACAGCCATCAGGTGTAGGGACAAGGACAAGGGGAAGTTCACAACAAACACCTGGGACATCCAAGTCTGTCTGTCGCAGACTGAAGCTCATCTGGCCAGTGATCCAGTTGCAGTGACCTTGTCAGTCTTCATCCCCTTACTCCAGACTGAATCTTTGTGTTCTCTAGAAGCCATGGGTTAAGGTCCTGAGCCCCTGGGAGATGGGATTAGGGTCCCTGGGTGATGACAGGGTTCAGATGAGGCTATCAGAGTGGAGGGAGCCCTCATGATGGATGGGGGTCCTTATAAGAAGAGTTAGGAGAGCTTTTTTTAGTGGGAGACGCCATCTGCCAGTAATTTACCAAAATGACAAACACAAAGGGAAAGAGGAGAGGCGCCGGATACATGTTCTCTAGGCCTTTTAGAAAACGTGAAGTCATTTCTTTGGCCACATACATGCGAATCTAAAGGGAAGGTGACATTGTAGACATCAAGGGAATGGGTACTGTTCAGAAAGGCAT
>CAUYQV010075294.1:0-39264 GCA_963574575.1 Galagoides demidoff | reverse complement strand
ATCTGAAATATTTTCATCAAACTCATTAACATAGCCTTCATGTCATTTTCTTAGTTATTGTGTATCATATTCTACTCTGAGAAAGAATCACTTGTACCCTTGTAAGATAAACCATAGAAGTGATCCCTCCAATCACCCTCCAATCACCCTCCCTTCACCCATCATCAAGGACATTCTTAAATAAGACTTTCTCCTCCTCCTCCTCTCCCTTCTCCTCTTAACATGAATTTGCAGCAGTGAAGAATGCAATCTGTTTATTGCCACTGCTCTGATTCATGCTAAGGCACTAGCATTTTACTCATCACTGAGTTTTACTCCTTTGATGCAAATGTCAACGTAGTGAAAGGGCAAACTATTATGATGGAGCTCCCTTGACAGTGATTAAAGTATTTTAGGGGTCCACAGACTGTACTGTAAGAGCCAGGGTTTATTTGAGACCAGCCTGAGAAAGAGCTAGACCCCATCACTACTATAAAAAAAAAAAGAAAGAAAGAAAGAAAGAAAAACTAGGTGGGTGTTGTGGTGCACACCTGTAGTCCCAGCTACTCAGGAAGCTGAGGCAAGAGGATTGGTTAAGCCCAGGTGTTTGAAGCTACTGTGAGCTGCTATTTCACAGTACTCTACCCATGGTGAGAGAGTGAAACTCTGTCACACACACATAAAAAGAGAAGAGTAGGGTGTCACCTGTGGCTCAAAGGAGTAGGGTGCTGGCCCCATATGCCAAGGGTGGCAGATTCAAACCCAAACCCAGCCTTGGCCAAAAACTGCAAAAAAAAAAAAAAGAGCTGAAGACTTTATATTGGACTATAAGTTGAACAGAAATACCAGTAAATTGGCTTTTTGAATTACTAGACATGGCACTAAAGCTTAGAAAGTCCCTGGTCATACGGTTTCTGTGCAATTCCCACTGCACTATGCCTCTAAGAAAATGCTTTAAGTTCTGAGATTCTTAACCTGAATGTAATTTAATAATTATGACTAACAGAAAATATTGAACAGATCCCTCTATTTTCTGTAAGAGCCCAAATAACATTCTAGCTTTTTTTAGGTGTTTGTGTATGGAGGGGGAGGTTCATTCAGGGAGTATTTAAGGCAAAGCTTCTGTCAGGAATAGTATTTGTATGGTCCAGAAGCAAAGAATTTTATCACTGGATTATAAATAGTGTATAATTTTGACCTAAAGCACATCTCACAGGCAATTTTATATTCTGACATTACTAGTTTACATCTCAAGAGTCAATTTTGTATTACAACACTTACTAGAAACATAGCTATTTTAGTGTCTGATATTATGTTGATAATACTTTTTGAAGACAGTGTTTCTATATTCTAGCTGTGAGTTGTTATCCATCAATGCACTTAATGGACTAAAAACACTCTCAACATTCCACAGTTAGGAAGAAAAAGGAGGTACACGTGGAGGGCTCCATGAGACCCGGGTATAGCTGCTATAAAATGAGCTATAGCAGCTCATTTAAAAGATGCTATCTAAGTATCTAAGTTAAATAAAGTGTAGTAAGTGCTTTATAATCCAAGAATCCAATAAGTTTATTAAAATGAGTGAGAATCTCATAAACCTAACTTATTTCTGAATTAGCTAGAAATCTCAATTACCAAGAGAAGCCCCAAATGCTAACTACCTGTATCCTACTTAAGAAACACAATAGGACATAAAACTTATGTGTCAAATTTAGCATCTTCTTATTCCTTCTGAAAAAAAATTTTTTTTTTTTTTTGCAGTTTTTGGCCATGGCTGGGTTTGAACCCACCACCTCTGGTATATGGGGCCAGCACCCTACTCCTTGAGCCACAGGTGCCAGCCCTGAAATTTTTTATCACCACAGTATAGTTGGTAGCAGCAACTGGTGGAGGCTCACAGGGAATGATGCACAGCTAACAAGAGAAGCAAGGGCAGCATGAACATCTTGCAATCTTCGGTCAGGCCAGGACTCCCAAGTATTGATTAGAGAAAATGTGGACTGAGCTTCCTTTACTGTGAATACAGAAGGACCGAAGCCTCATATTGTCAAACTGCAGTTACCAGACTTTGCGGGCACTGAGAAGAAATTCCAAACTTTGGAATTCCTACATCCTTATTATATTACGGCTCATGAGACTACCCAGGGTACGTTTGCCAGGACATCCTCTTGGTCATTACTCATTATACAACTGGTTGAATGATAAAAATATATTTCTCTTTTTCTTGTGAGAACAACAAAGGATGCCACATTTATATATTATAAGGAGCCCTGCATTTTTTTTTCACCTAGTTATTTTCTGAAAATTACACAGGGATTTGTAAGAACTATGGTAAAGCCCTGTTGTTGTTTTCTTTAATATGAAATACCTAAGAATTTTATCGTTGTATTAGAATTTAATATAAAACTAGGATAAAAATTAGGTTCATTGATATTGGTCTAAAATAAGTTTTGGAGGAATGGTGATAAAAACTCAATTTGGTATGGCAGCACATGTAAAATAAGGCAGAACATGCAATTTCTGTCTCTTCTCTCTTTGTAGGTAAGGGGTGGAATGATTTGCATTTAAATTTAAAAACTAGATGCATTGGCATTTACTAGTGAGATGTGCTTTGATTTCTTTTGCTAGATAATAAAATATTGATAGCAACATATCTAAAAAATTTGGAATACTATCACTTTAATTTCGATGTGAGGTGAATTCAAATTTGTTTTCAAAGATATTATTTGAAAACAAATATATGGTTTATATGGTTTTTCAGTTGAAAGAATTTGGAAATTTTGACTCTGTCTGTACATATAATATTCCTCAAATTTATAAGATAATTAACCAATGTGCAATATTAAAATTGATGTAGTAAAAATTTAATGAGTGAGTCATATAATGAATGCTTCGAAGTGACTGCCTTAGAAAGCAGATAACAATATATTAATTTGGGAGGAAAGCTTTTAGACATTGGCATTGCTCAGAGAGAGAAAGTAAGCATTATAATTAATAAGATATTCTTTATTTCAAAAAAATACAGAAAAGGAAGATAGCAAATGCCTATGAAATTTTTCTAAGACTAAACTGAATTTTTAAAAATTCTCTGTAGAGCACACATCTCAAACTTCATATTCTCGTTTTTATTTGATTCCCCCATGCAGCAGAAAGTGGTCTAACACTAACCAGATGGCTCACTGAACATTTATGTGCAGGAAATAATAGTTCCTGCACTGTTAGAGGTGCAGCTCTGTGAAATGCCTCTGACCCTTTGAACTGCCCCAGCACCCAGCACAAGGAAGAGGCAGAGCCAGGTAGGGAGAAGTGAGTGAAAACAGAGGTTAATGAGGTGATTTTCTTGACCGCTCTTTGCCTGCCAACAAAATCCCAAAAGGTTCCTAGACACATTCCTGCATTTGGGTAACTGAGACCCAGCGCTCCTTGATGACCAGGTGTTCTCAGAGTCAGGCAGGTGAGACACAGGGAAGGATGGTCTTCCTTCCCTTCAGACTAGGTACCATGTTAACCAGCAAGTAGGGGGCAAAAACGAGAACTTAACTGCACAATCCTTGATACTTAAACTGTAGTGAACATCATATTGATCTGGGATGTGGTTAACAACACAACACAGAGTCTCATCTCTAGAGATTCAGATTTGGAAGAGGCAGGGCCTAGGCCAGGGAGCTGACTTTGAACAAGCAAACTAGGAGATGATGTTGAAGGGGGTTTCTTTGGCCATACTACAAATAATCTTTTCCCAAAATGCATATAAGGACTAAGGGACACAAGGTCCCTAAAAGAGTGATACATATGCTTGAATAGCTGAAACTTTCAAGATACTTAAATTATAAGTAAAGTTTTCCAGGAAATAGATATAAGCAAAATGGGTAAAAATTCCTATTATGTAAGTGACTTGTCAATAAAACACATCAGTTCTAAAAGTTACCCAGCATAATAAGTTAAGTAGTAACCTCAGGTTGAAAATATTAAATATCTTTTGACAGTTTCTTTTTTAATACAAGAAATAACAACACTGAAAAGTATAGTATTGCATCTGTCTTTGACCAAGATTGTCTCACATTTTGAGCAGAGAATTAAGTTTGCACTAAATGTTGCCTGCCAGGGCTCTTTTCCAATTTCCGTTCCATAAATATAAGGTAGAGGAAAAGGTCTCTATTTATTTATACTCTCAAACATGCCTTTCACTGAGGTTTTAACGATAATGTGCAAGGAACGAGACCTCTGAGTCAACGGAAGACAGAAGTGAACTTGTTCCCTCCAGCATCTTCTATTGGACAAGAAAATGATAAATCCATGATGGAGTAGTGAGGAAAAAATCAAAGTCATAGTTCTCACAGAAATCTTAGATTTAAATTCAAATCAAAAGTCTCAAATCTAAAATAACTGTCAAGTTGTAAAGTCCCAGGTAGGTAGCAAACTCCTTGGGGATGCTGAGTACATTTATTTATTTTTTTTAATGTACTAGCTGTTCAATAAATGAATGAAAAATGTACCCTTACTCTATGTCAGTGGTCAGGGAAAGGAAGTTATATGCAAAAACATTTGGAACTCTTGATTTCTAGATTTTTTTTTTTTTTTTAAGAACTATAAGAAATCAAGTATCTTCCAGTTACCGAAGGACTCCAGCAAAAGGAACTTCTAGTGAAATGGCGTTTTAAGTTCTCAAATTCAGGTGCATTAGAAACAAAAAAAAATTTTAAATGCTTTTTGCAGAAGAGAAAATTTTATTTACTGACAAAATAGATTTTTTCCCTCCTAGACATGACTGAAATCTATTTTTTCAGCCCCTTTGCATACAGATAGGGTCTTGAGCACAATAAATGTTTGCTGTATACAGACGCTCCTTGACTTACCAGCTGATAAACCCGTCATAAGTTTTTCACTTTCACAGCTTTGTAAAGTTGAAAAAATCTGAATCTTTATAGGTAGAAGGTTCTAACTTCTGTATATGTTTGTTTAATAATGTGACATATGTTTAATTAATATTACATTCCTCCATAATTTTCAGTGATAGGAATGGTTAGCAGAATTTTCATCCACTACCACACAGAGAGAATCACTTAAGGGCTCAAAAATCCCCTGGAAAAGGCAATAGTTTGGCACTTTTCTAGTTTAGTTTGACATTCTGAATGTTCCACTAGGTTGAGTATGCTGATATAGCCAAAGCCATCAAGATTAAATGTTCAGGGTCTGGAATTAATACTTGAAAGAAACAAAGAAACAGAACTGTAAGTTTTATTTATTGAAATAAACACTGCCTAACAATCAGACAAGAATGCAAAATTATATATACCACACTGTTAATCACAGCGCTGTTTATAATGATAAAAATCAAAGCCAAATCAAAACAACAAAAATATCTGTACGTTCATTACTAGGGAAGCGGTTAACCAAGATGTATAACTTTCAAATAATTAAATCCTACACGATTCTGACCTTCGTTTATGAATATAGCAAGAGATCTATGATGTTTTGATGAAAACGTGATATTTAAGAATGTTTCCATTTTTTATTTGTGTTGTTATGTACTTGGAAGAACATATACCAGTAAACTGAGTGGTTATTTCAGAGTGGAAAGATTATGGGTGATTTAAATTATTCTCTATGCTTTTCTATAATTTCTCCTATAATTTAAAAATAAAGCTATCTTAAAAATTGCTACCACTTCAAAGGAAATTTCAAGCAAAGTATTTTCTACTGCCATAACTAAATCAATGCATAATTTACCACGTGGTTCAGTATTTGAGTCATTTTATTTTTGATTCAGTACCCTGCTTTGAACATTGATAGTTGTTTTAGCTTTGACACCTAAGTAAAGTTCTCCATAGCACTTAAAAACAGTAGATTCACTTTTCCAATGGGTTAGATAGATCTCTACCTAGGATATTTCTGTCTTTCCCTTCCTCTAGCTGAATTTGGTCCAAATTAATCCATATATTTAGACTAATACTAAATACCCCCAAATAGTCAAATTTCTTGTTAATATGTTTGCAAATGAACATAATCTATTGTAACCTCTGGCCAAAATGGTGTGTAAGAATAATGGAAAAAGTTTTCAATTTTGAAAACAGACTAATGTAAATTATTTTAGAAAGTTAAAAATAGATGCTTGTCTGAAGTTACAACAAATGTACTGAAACAAATGGATGTCCAAATGTAAAATCAAAAACCAAAAATCAATGACCTGTACTTCATGCCATATGCAAAGTATTTAGGTCTAAACAGAAATGCAAAATTTTTATATTTATATACTTTGTACTTATAAAAGCTAAATCATAACAATAAAACACAGGAGAAGATCACTGAGATAGACAAAGATATTTTTTAGATCATATATAATAAATATAAAAATTTTAAAAAGAAAACTCATAAACTGAACTTAATTCAAGTTATAATTTTACAAAATATCATTAAGAAAATTAAAAAGCAGTCAGAGCACAGTGGATCATGCCTGTAATCCCATCGTTTTGAGAAGTTGAGGCAAGAGGATCGCTTGAGTCCAGGGGTTTGAGACCAACTTGAACAACATAGCAAGACCATCTCTCTACAAAAAATAGAAAAATTAGCTAGGAATGGTGATGGGCACCTGTACTCCTAGCTTCTCAGGAGGCTGAGGCAGGAGAAATGCTTGAGCCCAGGAGTCTGAATTTGCAACAGTGAACTATAATGTTGTCACTGTACTCTAGTCTAGGCAACAGAGCAAGGTCCTGTCTGATAAGAAAAGAAAGAAGAGAAGAGACAAGAGGAGGAGAGGAGAGGAGAGGAGGGGAGGGGAGGGGAGGGGAGGGGAGGGGAGAAGAAAAGAAAAGGAAAGGAAAAAGGAAAAGTAAAGAAAAGAAAAGATAAGAAAAACGAAAAAAAGACAAGTCAAGATAGGGCAAAAGGAGAAAAGATTTCCAGTATGTATAATGGCAAAAGCCCTGTATCCAGAAGAAAAATTTCTTAAAGCTGAATAATAAAAATAAAAGAAATCCAATTAAAAATGGCCAAAATAATTTAACCAATATTCATTAAATAAGATATACTAATTGTCAATTAAACACAGGAAAAGATTTTTGATGTTAGTCATCAGGGAAATGAAACTTAAAACCACCATGAAAGATCAGTTTCCAGTCATTACCAAAGTAAACATGAAAACAACAACCATTATGACAAACTAACAATAACAAATTTTGAAGATGATGTGGATGAAAGATTCAACTCTCATATGTTTCTGGTGGGAGGACGGTTATACTGGAGAACACTTTGGCAGTCTTAAAAAGACATACATGGAACCTGGGATCCAGCAATTCTAGTCTTAGGTATTTCCTCACAATAAATAAAAATATATATGCAAAAAGACTTGTACAAGAATGTTTCCAGTAGCTTAATTCATAATAACTGCAAATAATTGACCCAAATATACAATTACAGGTGAATGGATAAACAATTGTGGTTTATCCATACAACTGAACACTATCCAGTGATGAAAGAAATGAATTAATGATAAACACAACAAGAAGGATGAATTTCAAAATAAATTATGTAAAGCAAATACAGACTGTATGGTTTCTTCTATATCAAGCTCTAGAACAGGTAACACTAATTGATAGTGATAAAAATTATATCAATAGTTTACAGGGGAGAAGGTGGTCGGAATTACCTGGAAATGCATATGGGGGGACTTTTTGGAAAGAGGGAAAAAATGTCCAATATCTGGATTGTGGTGGTTGTTAAATGATACATAGATTTGTTAAAACTCACCAAAGATATACTTAAAATACGGGTATTTTATTTTAGGTAAATTATGCATCAATCAAGTACTAGAAACAGACACCTGGCTATTTCCTCACATCACCTGGTGGGCATTTGGGGCTGATGCCTCAGGAATCTACGCTCCTAACAAGTTCTCAGGGGATGCTGATGTTGCTGGTCCACTTTAAGCACCATTACCTGAGAGGTGCAAAGAAAAGATTCCTAACTTCAGATACATTAGATAGCAGAGTTCAGCTGTCGCGAGATAGCCCTTCTGCAATACAGAGCAAATATTAACGTTGAAATCCATACATATTCCTCTCCGTCTAATGGGAATGAAGGTCAGCAGTTTGAGTAATTTCCTGAAAAAATAAAAACGAGCTTTTTATTTGTTTCCATAGGCATAAGTCCCCGAAATTCATAGAGAGTTGGCAAATCCCCTGAAATGAAACACCATATTTTTGTATGCGTGCTCCTTTTTTCCCCTGCTCTGGAGAGAGGGCCAAGTTTTCATCAAATGTTCAAGTGAATATGATCAAAAAGGATGAAGATGGACTAAAATAACTTCATGAGTATCCTTTCAGCTTTAAATTTTCATTTACATCTGTTTTCTTCATAGATAAACAGTAGGTGCACATGAAAGCTTACAACTTCATTTTTTATTTATGCTGAGGACTCAGAAGTTTTAGATGTAAGACTTGGCATAAATATTATGTAGGTCACTAACTGGGAGGAGGAATGAATAAGGACACACCACTGAAATAGTAACAAATGAAGAGAGAGCAAGTCAGAGTGGCAAGACACAAGTGTAATTTTTCTCAAGAAAGATTAAAATTAAGGTTTTCTTAATTTTATGTTATTAAACCTCCACCATTCCCCATTATGCCTGGTTTATATGTAATTAAATGAACAAATATTAATGTAAAATGAATAACTATATTATGTGGCTTGGACGACACATGAACAACAGAGCATTTGTTAATACAGTATAAGAACATTTTTTATCTGTGCAAATACATTTTCATGTGTAGAATCTGCACACATTACGTATGGGTAGGAATACTATAAGTACATTTTAACAGAACTGCCACACGTATCAGAACGTGGCCTGTCCGTTTATTCATCTACTACAATTCCCTTTATTCCTTACAAAAATAAGGGATGCATTTTCAGTCTTCTGCTTTATCAGGTCTGTACCCTAAACACGTTTCAGGGGTCATGGTAGCATCTCCACAAACTACTAGAAACCTGTTCCATTCAATTATTTTCATAAAATAGAAAAAATAGAGCTTAACCTGCCAAAGAGTTAGTAAACAAATCTGGCACACGTATTTCATAATAAATAACTTAAAAGCCTTCTTCAAATATGTGACTCACCGACTGATGCATAGACAACAGTTTGTCTGTAAAATATGACGACCACTACTAATTTCTTAATGCTCTGTTTTATGAAAACGTCTGAGTTTTCTTGTTTCAACAGGTTATAGACTTGCATAGCTCATCGTCAGGAGATATTATCTACATCGTCCAGATACGTACATCAAGCTCTTTCAGGAGACAAACCCAGATTTTCTCTTATCTGGATCTTGTTTTCTCCCCTCCTTTAACATCTCTGCATAAAATCACCTTGCAGCCCGATATTCTTTTCTCTCCCTTCTTGTCTGAGCCGCTGCTAACAGCTTTTAATTCAGGAAGTCTATCTCCCAGTTTACTGCGCCTCACTGGTTTCAGCTCAATTGTTTCTCCAGCCAGCAGAGCATTTCACTTCTCCTGAAGGTCACCGCAGGCTGCCAAGGCTTTGAAAACATACCGTCTTTTCATTCAGGCTGCAGTCTAACCCCGCAGTGCCATTAACAGAAACGGAAGCAGGCATGTGACTTTTTCTATCAACAATTATTGAATTTATTGTCATATAATGTGAATTAAAGTATCAGTGAGCGAGGGTCCTTCCTAATGCCACTTTTCTCTCAAGGCCAACAGAAGTTGTTTTTGTATTGTAGTAGTTCACCTATGGACCGATGATAATTTGTATAAATTATACCAAAATGTCATCTGCTTTTGGAATTTACTCTTCCAACCATATCACTACCAGTTGCAATAAACCAATGATGCAGGAAGCAGCCCCGATCTAAGGACACTCATAAAATGAACACCACATTGGCCATCTGTTGGAGGAGGGATGGCGGTAAATGTGATGTGGGCCTGGAACACATCCAGTATTGTTTATTCTGTCACTTATCAGACGAGCACTGAAATCACATTGATGATTTTTTAATTCCAAGGGGACAAGAAGTGAAAAGCAGAGAAGGGAGATGATTCCAGATAGAGCCAAAACTGTTCATGTGACAACTTGATCCAAAAAGTGAAAAAAATCCTAATAAAAGCAGATGATCTCAGAGGAAGAATCTACATTATACTTGCCCCATATTTATATTACTAAGCTAACAGAAATGCATTTAAATATTACTTTTAGGTTTTGTAGTTGAGGTTGCTAGAAAAAAATAAAGCTCCAGTAGATGAATAAATGAATTCCATTATCAGCACAACTTATTTCTAAGATTCCAAAGGCAAGAACTTTTTTTCTATAGTTTAGGTGTATTTTCTGTATTTTCTATTATTTTATATGCCAGTGTTTCAGATTAACTTATCTGAAAGAGATGAGTGGTGAATCATGAGGTCTTTTTGTTTGCTTGATCATTGTTATTTTTAAGCTCTTGAGCAAGGAAATCGTTACATAGCAGTTACATGGTTAGGCTGGGAAATAAAATGACATTTTCATCTTTAAAAAAAAATTATTCCAATGTGTTTTAATGGGAAAGTCACTGTCTGATTCCAAAATCTGATTTAATGTCTTAGATTTTCCAGTCATTACTGAGGTGACTTTGTGTAAGTAATTTAAGTTCTCTGATTCTCAGTTTCTTTCAAATGTAAAAATTTCAAATACAGAGTTTATCTCCGCAAAAGCCAAGTCACCATGAAAATGTAAATAATTTTATTTTCAGTTTTGTTAAGTGCAGGTTTATCTTGGAGGAAATGCCCTCAGGATTCATCATGTTCTCAGGTAGAAGTGTCCTATCCCTCCCCAAGTGATCTGTTCCTGCTCGACAATCTTCAACACTCTTGGGGGAAACCGGAGCATGTAGTTTCGTTAGAGACCTCCCTTAAGAATGGAGGTACTAACTGAAATACAAAAGAGTTCTCTAACAGTATTAAAATCACAATGAGATTAACATTCTTCAGGATTTAGGGCAATTGGGATATGATATTTGAATAGCATATTGTGATGTTTTTGATTATTTTTGGTTTAATGAAAAAGATATTTCAGGCATCCATCTGTTCATTTAACGGACATTCACTGAGTGCCTACGGTGTAAGGCTAGGCACCTACCCAGCTAGGAACAAAGGTGACATGGTGCTTGCCTTTGTAGAAAGCACTCTTTAGTTGGGGACACCAATGTCAGGTAAACTGAAATCTTCATGAATTGTCCTAAGAGTTGTGAAGATATCAGAGTAAGGATGGTGGGTAGGCTGGTGGGAAAAGTCATGGGGGGAGGGATCTTGCTCTAGATAGGGTGGTTAATGATCTGACTATCATATCATCAAAACATATTAAAATTCACACATCGAGAGAATACAGGATATCCTCACTGACATCACTGAAATGCAAATGCTCAAAGTAGGGAACTTTATTGGATAAACTGAAATTTTCTCCATTTGAAAGTTTGAATTATCAGCTTCTACACGTACATGTAACTGGCGCCAGTTAAGACCACTGCAGTGCGAGCAGATGCCACCCAGGCTCCCCTACCCCGACCTGCCAAGGTTCATTAATCTCCACCGTTTAACACCTTGCTATTCGCGGCTCCCATCCTGGGGAGTGAACTGTATTCTCCGTCCACTTTGAGTCTGGCCCATAATATAAGGTGACCAATTAGGAAAAGCATTAATGTCTACATTAGCTAAATGCACAGGACAGATGTTTTTAAACGTTCTTAGCAATGCTTCAACTCAACTTCAGGCCTTTCTTCATTGATTTCAATATCCATGCAGCTTATTTTTCTGATTTATCTACCAACTCTTCATTGGATTGTTCAAATAGCTATTTTTCTCCTCCTCACACCTATTCTCAAGGATCCAATCTCAGACACTTCGAGCAGATTTTTTTTTTTTTTAATAAGCTTCTGACAACAAAAAGCTGCCTTGGGCAAAATTATCATAGTAAAATATAGGTCACTGATTCTGCCCATCGAGGTTCTGTGTGCCATTATTCCCTGTTTCTATATTCAAATACATTCTCTTAAATTGCTTTTCTTCAAGCTCTACATAACTACCTGAATCCTACCCCTGTCTCCTTCTTGCAAGTTTTATCCTAAGCTTCGGATATCCGGCATCATAGTTACAAACAAGGGCTCTGGTGTCAGCAGACTTGGGTTCAAATGCCCACTTGACCTCTTACTACCTGCGGGATCATGGGCAAGTAAATGGGCCTCCTGGGGAAACAGAAGCACTTACCTCGTGGAGCTGTTATGAGGATTAACCAAAATATATAATAAGTTACTCAGCACCATGCTTGAATCAAGGAAGTGCTCAATACCTAATAGCTATTATATAATTCCATCATCTTTTCTAAGAGTGACTAAGACATCACTTTTATCAGCTCCTGTCAGTCCAAGGAGAAACAAGACACAGGTATTCCCATCATCTTGGCAGTCATTTGTTTGTTTTGCTTTGTTAATTTCTTGGTTAGAAAGAGAAAAACATTAGCCTTCCCTGACATATAGATTAAATCCAATTCCTTGTTTATGTAGCTTCCATTAAATGTGATACAGGCTTACTCATATATCTCTGATGATGTTACATATTCCAAACTTAGAGAGAAAATAACTCAATCTGTTTAATTTTCCTAAACTTAATACATTTCTTTGGATTATCCAATTTACATGCACCATTACGTAACTCTTGTGAGTTAGATTCCTCTTCTTTGGGTTCAACGATTTTATTGCTGGGAGTGATTCCACAGACAAATATAGCTTAAGAGAATGATTTGTACCTTGAAGGTTTTTGTAAACTTGACTCACATATAGTATAGCCTCTAGTTACCAGCTGTCACTGCTATTTTCAGAGTCTGTCTATGGTTATGACCATGTAGAAGCCATTGTGAAAGCCACTTCCAAAGTCTTAGTTAAAAGACAATATCTTTGTCTCATTTTTTAAACCTACTTTTTTCTCTCTTTGGTTACCCTGAGTACATAGCTTAATGTTATTTTTCCCATAGATGGTTATACATCTTGCTTTTATACTTAACAAATATTTTGGATATCATTTCAGATTTTAAAGTCCAGCTTATTGCTTCTTATGGTTGAATAATATTCAACTGTATGAATGAATGTACTTTATTTCATCAGCTCTTATTGATCAGACATTTACGTTTTTCCCCATTTATTGCTATTACAAACAATATTACAATAAACATATTTCAGTTCCTTTGAAATATGTGTGAAAGGGTAATAGTAATAACTGGATTTCTTTTTTTTTTTTGAAACAGAATCTCGCTTTGTTACCCTGGGTAGAGTGCTGTGGCATCATAGCTCACAGCAATCTCAGCCTCCTGGGGTCAAAGGATCTTCTTGCCTCAGCTTCCCAAGTAGCTAGAACTACAGGTGCCCACCACAATGCCCCACTATTTTTGGAGACAGAGTCTTGCTCTTGCTCAGGCTGGTCTCAAACTTGTTAATTCAAGAAATCCACCTGCCTTGGTCTCCCAGAGTGCTAAAATTACTTGCGTGAGCCACTGAGCCCAGTCATGATAACCATTTTTCAAAAGAATGAATCAGTAAATGGATTTAATTAATCTGGGCTCCATCTGCACACTAACTGATACTTTGGGAACTTTACCCAACAACTATAGGCCTCTGTCCCCCCTCATATACAAAACGCTTTACCCTCACCTAGTAGCACTGTGAAGATTAAAACTGTAAAGTACCTGGCATAGTGCCTGAAACATTGTGACCTTAGTCTTAATGCTCCATCTATATATAAAAAACTATTTGCTGTTTCATCAAAACTACCTTACTTGGAAGTTTTTGTCCTTTTTTCCTTTTAATTTTTTCTTCATTAGCACCAAGACATTTTCTCAGAGCCTTTCTCAATTAACCTGGGTAGAGATAACAGCTCTGCCTCTCTGGTCTTTATCTTTCTGTTTGGACTCAGCAGTTTCTGGCCCGGGTTACTGCCCTCTGTGTTCCACACGCCCTCCAAGACTGTAAGCAGAGGGTGTTGGGGACTCCACTCCATTGTGCCTCTCAATGGTTGCTGCAAATCATGCGGGTTCAGTGATGAGTAAGATCTTTCAAAATATGTCTACCAGAATAACAGTATAAAATTAACATCAAGGCAATATAAAATCCTCTTCAAAGTCTGGGACAATATGCAATGCAATTTTAGTAAAATGTACATAATGATGTATCTTTTTACACACAGACACCTGTATCTATGTCTGGCATTTGATGATCTGATTGTTGGCATTTGCCTACATCCCAGGATAAAGAAAAGTAGAGAAAAATAGGGATCACCTGGCACTTTTGGGTCACTTAATACTGTTAACAACTTGGGTACTTGACAAACAGTCTTTCATATTAATGATTAAAACAGTTCTTACAATAAACAGGAAAGCTACTTTTTTTCTTAATATCACTGCTGAATTAATTTTTTTGTTCCAGTATATAATTTTTTTTCATTTATATTTCAGAGTATACAAACTTGCCCCTAATAGCATTTTCAATTCTTGTTAGTAGCAGTAACTACAAGTAATAGAATTGTTAAGCCGTTTCAGAATTTCCATCACCAAAGGCAGAGAAAGAAAAGTCTCTGCAAATGTATTTCCTCTGCAACCAAAAAATACATGTGGTTTTAACGTAGCAACATGATGTGCCTTGGTGAATGTGTATAAATTTTCAATTTGTTTTACTCTAACCCTGGAAATGAATAAATCTGTGGTGGTCAACTGGCTTCAAAGCAACTTAACCTTAATTTTGAGATCACACTAAAAATACTGTCTGAACAACCTTCCCTAGTCAAGTTGAAGGAGACAGATGGGCTGCTTTTTCCTTGCACTGTGTTTATGGTTACAATCTACATTTGCTCATATAACACGTTAAAAAAAATCAGCTGCAGAACTGACATCAGAGAAAGTGATTCTAAATTCCAAATATATATTCTAAATTCAAAAAGGCAACCGTGCAGCCTATCAATTCCCTGTTGATAATGACCAAAAGCCATTTCAGCAACAGTGATAAATGTGAGGACACCTATTTGTGAAAGGACAAGGATCTTGGTGGTCATTTCTATATGGAAGCTACTAAGGTAATGCTTGAGAAAATTCCTTATATCTTATTTCCCTCCTTGCCATCTGTAATTCCCAATCTCTGAAGGTTTATTTGGCTTACTCACTAAAAAGACTAGAAATGCTATTGAAATACAGCAAGCCCTGGTACCTCATGGCATAGATGGTATGAAACTTCCCAAATATCTGCTGTTCCTCCCTGGGGGAGAATAGCGTTTTCTTGCCTCAGCAGTGTCAGACTTGAGCAGAGGAATTGATTCGGCTAACACACTGAACACAGTGATTTGTATCACTTGGATGGGTAGGCTTTGACATACAACGCACCCTCCACAGCAATGTCTTCTCCATGTGTTACAAGATCAGCAAGATTCCCATCAAATGCTGCTGAGATGGTTGGGGTCGCAAAGTGCCCACAGCTTGGGAGCAAAGTCTCCAACTTACAATGGACACATAGTGGGAGGGAGAAATGGACCTTTGAGGTTTTAAGCCATTGAGGCGGGTCATCTGTTACCTTAGAATAATGCAGCCGATTCCTACCAAACATGGTATGGAGTTGCACACCAGAATGAAGAGGGGCTTTTTTACCTAGAAGGCATGAGGGAAAAAAACATACAGCAGCATTATGATTGGGACTAGAGAAAGATGGCAGTTACGTGAAACTACCTGGGTCATAGTTAATGATATATAAAACTATTAAGAGGTTAAGGACTCATCTTGGATGACTATGACGGATGTGTTTGAGGGGAAGCAAATAGGTAACATTGCTAATCTGTTTATACCAATAGTGCAGGAGAGCTTAAATTTTATCTTCAGGAATCAGGCATTTCTCATCATAACCTATAGTAAGCAATATGATTGATGGCAGGGTTCATGAATCTATGGGTCAAGGCAACTTTAATTTTAGGACCAAAGGCAATTTTGGCGGGATGCTGACTCAGAAGATGAGAGCCCTGGTGTTACCTCCTTCTGTCAATAAAGACATTTTGTGAAGACCCCAGTTGGAGCACCTGGGAGGGGGCACTGATTTCCTCTGGTCCTTCCTTAGCTCCTGAGAGCTAAGTGTGAGATTCAAGAAGAGGAAGGATAAGAAAGAAATTTATATGAGATAAACACAACCAAATAGAATAGTTGCTGGGTATTGCTGTAGCCATTATTGGACATATAATGTAACTGCATGAAAATGTTTATCTACTCTGAATCTTTTTTAGACAACAAGGCTACTTGGATTCATTGGCACAAAATTTAAGGCCTACGTAAGAATAATTGGAAAGCTGGGGTTCTGGATAATGTGACAGAGTTATACCTATGTTCCCTCTAATACCTTTTCTGAAAAATCTTATCTCTTACTTGGCCCTGGGGGAGAAAGTACTTTCTGACATGGGAAGGTTTCTGGTTTCAGCTCATCACTTTTATTCATCACTTACACGTGGCTTTTGACATTCAATCGTAGCACAATGGAACAAAATCCTTGGACCCAAAACATTTTGATGCAACATTAGCCTGATGGCTCTGACTCCAAGTTCTGAAAAAATGAACACCCTTCCTTCCAACTTATTTCATCATTATGTAGCATAAGATTTATTCCGTAATACTTACTTGCGGATATTTGCCCATCAAAATAAATTTCCTTGTATGCTTGGGGTGCCACTTTCTAGCTATTGACTTGTTTTTCCCTCCTTTGCCTTTTGCCAGCAAAAGCCTATTCAAATTTTTAAGACAACTGGTCTAGAAGTGCATCTATCAGAACCCTGTTGACACAGTGATGTTCTGAAAGAAGACATTTAGCTAACACATCCAGGTGCATTCAGATGGACCAGGGATGGGTTCTGCAGGCCTGAATAAATTCCAATTATAGCTTTCTCTCACTTCTACCAGTCTCTGGAATCACTGACCTTAAGTTTTCTATGATTCTGATTGTTGATAATGTGTTTCATCCAACTTAAGGGATATTATAGCATAAGACAACTACATCTGGTCAGTAAAGTACTGTAAAACTAAGAAATGATCATTATATACACAGGAGATGTCAACAGCTGGTTGCAGGCCAATAATCATTAGGAAGGAACATTTAAACAAAGATTCTAATATTTACCATAGTATACTATTCATCCATTAAAAAGATGGAGACTTCACATCTTTTGTATTAACCCGGATGAACCCGAAACACATTCTTCTTAGTAAAGTATCACAAGAATGGAGAAACAAGTATACGATATACTCAATACTGATATTGATATTGATATTAAACCAGTAGATGATCTAATACACACCCACATAAGAGAAAAACTCAATCCAAGTTGAGGGGAGGGGGACAAGGAAGTGGGGAGGGGTTAAAGGAGGGGATTAGTATTCTCCCTTCATGGGCACAATGTAAGTGTATATGGCACACCTGTTGGGTGCAGGGCACAACTACAAGAGGGACTCTACCTAACAAAAGCAAACATTGTGACCTAGTTATTTGTACCCTCACATTAACCTGTTTAAAGTGTGAAATCAACATGGAGTGACACAGTCTAATCTTCCAGTTTTTGAATGAATGGATTCAGAATGAATTGGGTATAGCATGTGAAAAAGATCTGAGCATCTTCTACAGTAGCAGAATTGGCTTAGGGCTGAGACTCAAGATGTTTTTTTTTTGCAGTTTTTGGCTGGGGCTGGGTTTGAACCCATCACCTCCAACACTTGGGGCCGGCAGGCGCCCTTCTACTTTGAGCCACAGGCGCCACCTGACTCAAGAGGTTTTTTACAAGTCAGTATGATGGGGTGAGTTACTCCGGCATAATTAATGAAGGGCTAAAATAAAAATCTATTTAGACCACAAAAGTAGTCTAGGCTTTATGGAAAAGGAGGTTCCAGTTTAAAAATGGAATAATGGTATTACTGCCCAATATTGATCAAAATTAGGAATCCAGTTCAAAAATAGACTAGAAACATGATGAAAGTGGTGTTTCTTTGTTAAGATGGGTTGGGTGATGGTTTCCCAAGGAGTTTGAAGAGAAAGATTTTGGATACAGCAGCTGTGCATGTGAAACGTAAATGGAGATGAAGAGAGAGGCGCCTCACGGAGTTTTGCTGTCTCCTAAGATTCAAATTGGTTGTTTATTATTTTTCCCTGTCAAACTCCTGTTTCCCTGATTCACTGTTCAGGCAGGTTTCAAGACAAACAAAATGAAAGGAAACAAAACAGAAAGAAAAAACAAACCCACTCAGTTGTATGCAGGTATACATAGCCCTGGTTAAGGTTTGTTCTGTTTTCTATTCAGAGCTCCTCAAATGACCTCAAGGTTTCCCTTCCCTGGGAAGCGCTTTATGACCCCTTACCCTCACTGCCTTGTCTCTGCTCTTCTGCTGTGACACTTCATACACTCATGATTTCATGCAACACGTATTTGTCCAGCACTTACGATGTGCCAGGCAATATGTTAGCAGGCCTAGGCTACACTGGTGAATACCAATTCTTGCCCTCCATGGAGTTTACATTCTAATTGGTTAGAGTGGAGAAATGAATTAATCCTCATTTAATGTTAATGTAAATTTACTTTCCCACCTGACTTCTTGAACTCAGAGGACTGGTTTTGTTTATTGTACATAGTAGACTTCCAATAAGTATTCGCCTAATGACTGAATATAAAATTGTGAGTAATGACAATATTAAAAGTCAAAGACATTCTTAAAAGAGAACATTTGAGCCTTCATTCCTCAGTACTAATTTATGAACTAGCACAGTAATTAGAACAGTTGTGTAGTAGAGTTTCCAATTTTGTAGATTTAATTTTAGAAAGTTTTATGGTTGAAACACTGAGTGTTCAAACACACCCAATTCCAATGAGCACAATACTTCTTTTCAGTCAATGCCCTTGAATCCTACAAACTTTTTTCCAGTGAAGAATCTTCTATTCTAAAGCACAAAATAAAAATAAACCTCTATTCTTAATAGGATTTAAACATCAGAATATTGTAAGACTCAGTGGGGCTCTAAATTTGTCAATGCCCTTGAATCCTATAAACTTTTTTCAGTGAAGAATCTTCTATTTCAAAGCACAAAATAAAAAGAAACCTCTATTCTTAATAGGATTTAAACATCAGAATATTATAAGACTCAGTAGGGCTTTAAATTTAGGGTATTAGTGAAGCTTTGTGGTTTAATATTCAAAATAACTCTTAAATGGCCTTAACTGAACATCCATTTAGATACTTACATTTAGCATCTGCACAATTACTGTTTCTTGGAATTTACTTTTAGAATAAATCTCCTACAAAACAGACATGCACCTGACATTTTTTTTTTCTTTAAACATCCTTGTAAGAATCAGTGATTTGCAAATAAAGACGACACATTCTCCACCTTATACAAATTTGTTTAGCTCTAGTCTTGGGTTGTGAACACAGTTGATGGTCCTAAAGGATTTGTGTAGCAACAAGCATCAAACTGGTGGGTTGGCCACATCCTTTGTGGACTCTGTTGTTCCCCTGGCTGCCGGCCCTCTGTAGGCATCTTCCCTGTCCTTTTGCTTATGCCCACTAGAGGGTGAGTAGGAGGGAGGAAGAGAAGACAACGAAAAAGTTCAATGGATCTCCTCTACACTTTGATGATGGAAATTAGTTTGAGGATCAATTTAGGATTTCTCCATTCATATTCATCTTGCCACTCATTGCCATGGATACAAAGGTTGATTTTTATGAATATAAAATTTATAATGGCAAACTACAAGATGGCAGTATAGTATGTGGAGTCTATTTTTACACTTGAAAAATACTTGCCAGCCAGATAACTTAAAACAGCGTCGTGAAAACACACTAGGTCATCCGGATAAACAAAAGTTCCAGTTCCAGATATGCAACATCATATTTTTTTCGTCATATCTTAGGCTACCAATGCATATTTTTGGAATTGAGTTCTTTGAGTCTGAGAAAACACATCAAGTTCTAGGGCTAGTTCTACTGATAATGTCACAAGAAACTGACCTGTTTCTATATCTTGCATAATATATTTAAATAATGAAAATAAAAAAATGTCAAAAGTCAAGGATTGCTAGTTTCAGCCATCTTCATAATACTTCTTCAAGGCAGTGGCACCCGCCTATGCACTATGGATTACAATGTTGGCATGGTGGTATTGTTCAAAATACTGAACACCTTTTGTAGTGCTTGGAATCCCACCATTCTGGGTTCACCTTTAGTAAGAACAGCCAGGTAAGACTAGATAGGTCCATGGAAATGGATTAATAGAGGTTGGAGGAGATAAGTCAAGCTCACTTACTACAAATAAAAATGAATGAAAATTGCAATCAATTTTAGAGTGTATATAAAATCCAATATTGGATTGCACATACTTTTCACATCCTCTCTCCATCAGAGATGTGTATAGGTTTAATCACAGAAAAGAAGGAAAGGAGGAAGGCAGGCAGGAAAGAAGAGCAATCATAGTGTGTTTAATACAATCAGAAAGTATTATATCAGGGGTTAGCTAATATCTTCCTGTCTCTGGCACCCAAATACCACCATGCATGCCCCAACACAAAGACAGACTCACAAACACAAAAACACAACTCCAGAATGGGTACCAATGTCTGGCACCGGACTACTTCTTATCCTTGTACAATCTGCCTGTTTTCCTAAAAAAAAGGAAAAGGAAAACACTTTACAGCCTCTGTTTTTCTTTCCTTGCGTAAAACCGTAGACACTCCCACGTAGCACAAGCTCAATTCCAGCCAAATTCCCTCCGTGTGTGTTTAAATAAAGAAGGCAGGTCTTCCAGTTCTGTGTTAGCAAAGTCACCTCTTACTGCCAGCGCTAATGCTGAACATTTAATAATACTTTATTGTCATGAGCAGGAATCTGCTTTGCTAATTAAACGCAGCTGTCAGTAATTACCACTTGTCAGTGTAATCTATTTTAGGGAGCTCTACTTTAAATGATAAAAGATGGGCTTGATACTGAGAGGGTGGGATAGGCAAGGTGACTGCTTACTCCCCAGATCAGAAACTCACTATTTTTTATGATGAATGAGTAACTTTACTGTGACGATATTCTAACTGGATTATCCTGTATTTCTTTAGTGCATGGGGGTAAAGTTTGCAATAAAATAGATTTATTACATCCAAAATCTAAATGTTACCCCTCTTGTAATAGCACCAAGTACTAGGACTTCCACAGTCATCAATGCATCTTGACAGCAACAGTTCGTAATAGATAGTAAATCTGTAAGAAAAATATCAGTCATAAAGTCATTATGATCACTACCCTCAAATGTTTAGTTCGGTGTAAACGTACCTTCTAAGTGCCAGCCAACTTGATCAGACACAGAGGACAATCACTTCCAAGGTGGGAGTAGTGACTGTCCATTGTATACATTTCTCTGATACTCAACCACGGTTTTTTCTGGGAAAATGTTTAGACTTCAGTGTCGGCTTTTGAAAATTTCCAAATGAAAACAATTCGTGGCATGTGCATGTAATGTTAACTTATCTGATTCTGAAGTAATATAAAATTCTGTAACAGCCCTGCATCTGCCTAAGTAAAAGCAATGTCAGGACAAGGTCAAGCCAGGCAGCCGGATTTGCTCCCTGGGATGGGCACTGGGGCTGCCGCAGATGCTGGCCCTGCGCTTAGGGTGCCGGGGGAGGAGAACTCTTGCCCTCACCTCCCCTTCCTTCCCCTGACATTTAAAATGAATGTGGTGGTAGTGGGAAAGGGAAGCTGGCGTCTCAAAGAGTGAAGAAACGGGTGATGGACGGACCCACCCAGAAAAAGTAGGCGCAGCAGGAAGCACCGGCAAGGCCTGGCGCACAAGTAGTTTTTACCCCACCGAGGCAGAAAGACTTATCACACCCCTCGGAGTCTCCTGACTGCACCATCCTTCTTCTCCCACCATCTGTTTTATATCCAACACTCCGATAGTCCTCATGTTACTGGATAATTAATTATCCTGTTATAGGTCCCAACAAATTTGGCAGCTACTCTTCTGAATACATCATGTTACGGAAATAGAATTAATAAGTTGATTTTATGGTCCCAGGACAAAACATATTTGTAAGATGGAAATAGTGAAAAGAAGTAGAACTACCCAGATTCATTCTTTTAAAATACAGTAGTCAAAAGACACTAACTTGCCTTCTTTTCCTGGTACTTCTTAGGATGAAGAAGGAATAGTCCAGTGGGAGAGGAATGAATTTCCCCTTTCTCGAGGGTATAAGTGATCACTTCCTTTACTGAGAAATTTGGGTTCTAACAGTTATTTCTTAAAAACTGCTAAAAACTTCAAGTGATTCGCATCTCGATAAAAGAAAGAACACATTAAATAAAAACTCTTAAAAAGCAGAGTTTATTGGGGGCTGGCACCTGTGGCTCAAAGGAGTAGGGCACCAGCCTCATATGCTGGAAGTGGTGGTTCAAACTCAGCCCTGGCAAAAACTGCAAAAAAAAAAAAAAAAAAAAAAAAAGCAGGGTTTATTCAAAGAGAAAAATCAAGAAGATAAACCTGGATGGTGCGCGGGACTTCTGAAAGTCTTTGACTTGTATGGGTTCCTGCGCCCTCCTTCACTGCAGCCCTGAATAGCTTGTCATATCCTGAACGTAGTGTCCTGTGTCAGCTGATGACATTCCTGGAACAGAAAAGCTGCTCAAGGAATGTGCGATGAATGCTATTGTCAGTTTCCACTCCAGCTAGCTGAGGCAAGTGAGGCACGCTTGGTGACAAGTATTTAGGCAGCAGGGACAAAGGTGGGTTTTCTTTTTTCTTTCTTTTTTTTTTTTTTAACAGTAGTGTTTTATTTTTAATAACTAGTATGCCAGGAAGTCATGGGGAAAAGGTTCCAGCAACTCAGGGGCCTTTCCATTGAATGTGACAAAGCTTGCTAGACCTATTATGCCAAGAATGCATGGGGAGTAGGTTCCAGCCCCAGTTCTCTTGGTTCTCCTGTGTGCTACGCTGCACTCCTGTTATGCCATGAATTCGTGGGGAATAGAGTGCAGCACCTAATATCACGGTTCCATTGGTTCTCCTGGTTCTCCTGTGTGATATGCTATACACCTATTATGCTCTGAATTCATAGGCAATGGGTTCCAGGAGCTCAGGCTCCTTTCCATTGGTTCTTGAAAAGTGGGCTTCTCTGGGGGGTGCAGGCTGGTGCTTCAGGTGAAACCAGGTACCTTTCTCTTTGGCTTCCTTCTTTTTCTGATCATTTTCCTCCACGTGTTTTAGGAAGCTATCTCAGCTCTTAGAATGCTTAATATGCTCAATATGAGCATTAATCCTCTTGGCAAGAATCTTGCCCTTAACGTGTTTGTTTACAACAATGCCAACAGCATGCTGGGTAACACTGTAGACTCTGCCAGTTTTGCCGTGGTGACATTTGTGTGGCATGCCTTTTTGAACAGTACCCATTCCCTTGATGTCTACAATATCACCTTTCTTGTAGATTCGCATCTATGTGGCCAAAAGAACAGCTCCATGTTTTCTCAAAGGCCTAGAGAACATGTATCAGGTGCCTCTCCTCTCTCCCTCTGTGTGTGTCATCTTGGTGAATTACTGCAGGATGGTGTCTCTGGTCGGAAGGAAAGGCCTGCTTTCCATTCTCTGGTCGGTGACGGTCAGGGTTAGGAGGGTATGGACCTTGCTTCCCTACATGAGTATACGCAGGTTCCACTAGGGCTCCAAGCTCACAAAGATCCCCACACCCTTTTCTTCACTATGTTCCCTTCCTACATCAGGTTTTCTTTTTTCTAACTTAGGGAGCCAAGACCCCACTTGGTTCTCCTCTGGAAAAATAATAAAGGTTTTTACCCAACCTACATGAGGCATCTAGGGAGAACCAGCTAAAACAAAGACTGAAACATGCACAGTTAACCAGAATGTTCGTCCCAGTTCCAAGCTGGGCAAGAGAAGAAGGCTCAGACCCAGGCTCCTAACTTTGGCTCCCCAGCCAGGTGGTCACTGGGCACAGGAAGGAAGTGCTGCATCAGACATATTCAGGGATTGTATAACACTTTCTCAGTACAGTTACTAATAATATCCCCTTCCACTTTCAAGTCTCCCACTGTGGATGTAAATCCTGGGGCCACCTACTTATAACACATTCAAGTCTTTTGTTCAGCTTTCCAACATTTCAGCATTTTGGAACATTTAGAGCAGGAGTCCTCACACTTTTTAAACAAGGGGCCAGTTCACGGTCCCTCAGACCATTGTAGGGCTGGACTGCAGGCCCCAGGACGAGTCAGCTGCTAAGCAAGATAGGCAGTGGTGGCAAAAACACCAGATAAATGTCCTAGGTGGGCTGCATGTGGCCCGCGGACCCTAGTTTGAGGACGCCTGATTTAGAGTATATAGGGAACCACCTCTAGATCAGGAGTGGCTGATGGTCACTGTGTTAGAAGTAAGTTACCGAAAACGTCATGCTTGCAGGAGAGTAAAACTAGACCTTTTCTCAAGGCAGTGGGGTTATGTGGTTATCAAGAAGCTGCTAAAGTCAGAAAAAGGATTTATATAAATATGTGTGCATATATGTGTATAAATAAATGTGTGTATACATACGTATGTATAGATATGTGTGTATATAAATCTTTCCATAGTTAATGTACTTTCAAAACTAGAACACAGTCAAATTCTCACATAAGAATTTCAAAGTAAATTTATAACTAAAACCAGATAGGATTAACTAGGTTACTTTTTTATTGCAGATGGTTTTCTCTCAGCTTTAAGACACAACATGGGAATATAATGTCTGCCTTACTAGGAGACATTAGTTAAAGTTTTCATATACTTTAGAAGGGAAATAAAGAATATATTTCATTTTTTAAGTTTAGAAATAATTTAATAAGTCACCTAAATGGTTATGGTTTATATACTATAAAAATGTATTAATGTTTTGGGGTTTTTTTTTTTTTTCAGTTCTTGGCCAAGGCTGGGTTTGAACCCACTACCTCCAGCATATGGGGACCCTACTCCTTTAAGCCACAGGAGCCGCCCATGTATTAATGTCTTTAAAGTTATTTATTTAATTTTAATATTGTATTTTACACATTATACTTTTGAAAGTAATTTTATATTTTATTTATATATGTGGTTACTTACCAGGGAATGGCTACCCATATCTAAGAAAAGACTTGCTTTCAAATGTTTGCCATTAAACCTAGTAATCAACAGGCTATTTTTATTTCTTCAGTACTAGGTAAGGATCTGTAAGGAGACTGTTATGCATTGTTAGTTAATCTTTTGGCCTTATTGAGTTTTTCCTTTTGGTCATGGTAAAATAATTTAATTTCATACTTACATTAGATCTTAAGAGAGAAATCAAATTCTTATATCTCATTAAGTAGATATTAACAATTGGTTAAATATAAGTCCCTTGCTTTATAGGGAGAATTAACTTAAATAAATAATATGCTTATCAGTTATATTTAAAAGAACTTGAACAGAAGAAAAAAATCAAAAAAATGAGCACTGGATGATTAAGAAATGTTTTGAAGCTTTCTTGGTCTTGCAAGTAGAAAATAAAAATAAAAGTCGCCTAGGTTTTTATAGATTAGAGAAATGGAGACTTAAATTCACCCTGAAAAATTAATACTCCTGATTGGTGGGTGCTTTCTCTGGGGCACTTAGAACCCTAAAGAAGAAAAAAAAAATGAGTGGCTCGGTGCCTGTGGCTCAAGTGGCTAAGGCGCCAGCCACATACACCTAAGGTGGCGGGTTCAAATCCAGCCTGGACACACCAAACAACAATGATGGCTGCAACCAAAAAAGTAGCCGGGCGTTGTGGCGGGCGCCTGTGGTCCTAGCTACTTGGGAGGCTGAGGCAGGAGACTCGCTTGAGCCCAGGAGTTGGAGGTTGCTTGTGAGCTGTGATGCCACAGCACTCTACCCAGGGGGACAGCTTGAGGCTCTCTCTCAAAAAAAAAAAAAAAAGCCCAAGAGTTTGAGGTTCCTATGAGCTGTGATGCCACGGTACTCTACCCTGGGTGACATAATGAGACTCTGTCTCAAAAAAAAAAAAAAAAGAAAAAGAAAAAAGAAAAGAAAAAAAATGAGTGAGTTGGGGGAAGGACACAGGCAGGGGATGGGAGGTCGTGGTGGAATTTTCCCAGCGCTCCCAGGCAGAACTGTACCCTCCCCCTCACACCATACCCTCATCGTATATTCTCTTCAACATCTAACACAATAAACACTAACTTGCTTCTTTGCTGGCTGGGTTTCCTCTTGGCCTTACAAGAGGAAAATCATTTTATTCTCAGCACTCAGCACATTGCCTGACACACAGTAGCTCCCAATAAATGAATACTGAAATCAACTGAGTTAAGTGAATAAGATAAAAGTCTGAAACAGTCAGACAGAGGGAAGGATGAGATTTCTACAATGAAGATGTATTTAGTGCTTCCGTGATGCAAGGCGCTAGAGTTTTAGGTACTGGTGAGGGGCAGGTCTGTGTTTCTGTTTGTGTGTGTTGTGTGTGAGAAGTAACAATTAATTCAACAGAGCATGCCCTGGGCTATGACGGAGGAGCAGAAGGAGAAGGTGGCAAACCCGCAAAGGAGTAGGGAAGCAAAGGAAGAGAAGCCAAGAAGGGAGACAGAGAACCCACAGGCAGAGGGACCAACATGCACGAGGGCATGAAACCGTCAAGGAGCTCAGTGCATTCCTTGCTTGGAATCAGCAATTTCTGGGACCTTGGGGAAGAGTAGCAGGAGATGGGTGCCAGGCTGGTCCATGGGAACAGTAAGGGTTTCATGTGACAGACTGAACTAGTATCAACTAGCAAAGGCAAAGGATATAGCGGATTGTTGAGCAGGAAAATGGCACGATCATGTTGGCAGTCAGAAAACAATTCAGAAGCCCTGGTGAGGATGGAGACCCGAGGCGAATAAGGAAGCTACTGTGATTCCAGCGGGATGTGCCAAGGGCCTTAACTAAAGCAGCAGGGTCAGGGTTGGTGAGATAGGGAGGTGTTCAGGATGCAGGACTATCATGTCTTGGTGACAAACACAATGTGGGAGGAGATGATCCCGAGGTACCCGAGTTCCTATGATGATCTTTGTAACTCACTATTCTGGGTTTCTCACGTTCCCTGAATGTCTTGGCCATCACCAGTAGAGAAGAGCAAAATGACACAAAGTATTTGAGAAAATATACCGTTAAGAATGTAATAGCGTGTAAAATTCTCAATCCTTCATCTTTCTGTTGGTAGTACAGAGGTAGGAGTTCCTTATTTGAAGGATGCAAATATTTGTGGAATTCAGAAACTCAAAAATTAATGCTGCTATAACCTTTTACTATCTGGTCATCCATTTCAGAGTGGACAGAGTATGAAGATAAGATAAACACCCAGTTAAGAAAAAAAATTTATCCATAAAAAATTCAGAAAATAATAATTAAAGCTAGTATTTATTAAGGTTTTCTGGTGTGCCACGTACTGCTGTTGGGACAATGGGTAATGATGTTCAGATATCAGGTCCAAGTGGGTACCACACATCTAGTCTAGACTTGGAATCAGAAATACAACTACACCTACATAAAAGTAAAACGGAAATAAGTATTCCCCAGCTCCTTATCCAACTAGAGGCTCATCAATCCCTCATACACCCTAGTCCCATCCTGAGTACCCATCCCTTCTGTGCCATTCTCCCAGATCATCCCTCCTGTCTGATCAGCTTCGTGCTTCAAAGGTTTTGAGATGCCCACAGTAAGAAGCTCTGTGTCTGCCACATTAGACCACGTACAAAGCAACATGGAAATAGGGATGAAAGGAACACCATCCAACACAATCCCTGTCCTTGGAAAGCACTCAGAGTGGCGGTCAACAGAATGGCCCTGGAGCCTTTGCTGGGTGTTCTCAGGAGGGAGGAACTCTTCAGATCCATAGGAACCCTGGAGTTCCCCAGTGGTGAGCTTTTCACTTCTCCATGCTGTGAGCCCAGGGAGAAGGAATTATTTTTCCAATGACTTCCAGTCCTACTATTTCATTCAGCTCAGGAAAAGTAAGGCAATTAGGAACTTCAGGTCTCAGGCTCAGCAAATGAGAAAATTCTATTTGCACAGAATGTCAGTTTCCCATACCACGTACAGAGCATGGATTCAACTACAGTCATGTTACCATGTAAATATGGTCAATGATAGACTGCATAAACAACAGTGGTCCTGTGAGATCATACTACCATATTTTTATAATACTTTTTCTGTATTTGGATACTCAAAAACTTACTATTGCTACAATTCCCTACAGTATTCGGTACAGGACCACACTTTAGTACAGGTCTGCAGCCCAGGAACAGTAGGGATGTCATAGGCTATACCATCCAGGCTTGCACATTCCGTGATGTTCACACAATGACAGTCACCTAACAATGCATCTCTCACAATGTATCCCTGTTGTTAATCGACACGTGACTGTACTTAGTGGGACCTTGGCAGGCTTATTTAAATTTGCTCAAAAATAGATTTAATAGTTTGCTAAAATATTGTCTAGCTCTCTGTTCTAGAGGCCACTGCATATACATGTGAAAACAGGTTGATGTGACAAAGACATGAAGTTACCCTTTAGGAAAATTTAAACTCTGCTTTCATTTGTTACAGAGAAGATACAATAGAGAGGCATGGGTTCCCAGGCCCCGAAATCCAAGGAAAGTACTGGGGGGCTAAGCATGGGCTCTAAAGCCCAGGGCATGGGTTTGAGTCATAGCTCCACTCCTGTAGCTCCAGGTCCTTTCTGGGCCTCACTTTCCTCATCTGTGAAATGGGAAAACCTGATGACATATGTCAAATTGACTGTTGCGTAAGGATGAAATGTGTCAAGACTGCGTGGTACTCGGTGAATATTAACTAAATGTTTGCTATCATCATTTATTATTTTTTCAAAGATAAAGAGGTAAATGAGTATTTACGATATATTAGGAAGAAAGAACATGGAGAAACACATTTCTAAGCTTTAAAACCTTAAAATGGGAATAGCATGGTAGCTAACAGAACTAAGTCAACTATTTTAAAAAAATCTCAAAATTAAATTAATATTAACCTTTTAAGTCAACACACCCATATTTAATGACCAGAGTTAAGAAATAGCTTTTGCTTTTATATAATAAATTCTATAAGATACAACATATAAAAAAGTCACAAAGAAATTTCTATGTATCTTAAAACTTCCTCATCCAATGGAGAAAAGACTCCCTATTTAACAAATGGTGCTGGATGAACTGGCTGGAGACCTGTCGAAGACTGAAACTGGACACCCCACCTTTCACCATTAACAAAAACTGATTCTCATTGGATAGAAGATTTAAACTTATGACATGAAACTATAAAAATACTAGAAGAAGGTGTAGGGAAAACACTTGAAGTAATTGGCCTGGGTGAAAATTTTATGAGGAAGACCCCCTGGGCAATTGAAGCAACATCAAAAGTACTATTGGGACCTGATCAAACTAAAAAGCTTCTGCACAGCCAAGAACACAGTAAGTAAAGCAAGCAGACAGCCCTCAGAATTTTTATTTCAAAGTAATGTGAAAGAGTTCGTTGCAACATGGATTTTATGGCAATGACACTTCAGCAAACCTGAGCAAAGCATAGCAAAGCATTGGTCATGAATGAAGAGAAAGCCCAAAGCATACTCTATTTTGAAAGATGAATTTATTATGTGCTTTGGGCATTTTGAGAAAGTCTGAATAACACACTTTATTATTATGGTAAAGGTATATGTAATGTAAAATGTATCATCTTACGTACTTCTAAATGTACAGTTCAGTAGTTTAAAGTATATTCACATTATTGTGCAACTATCTCTTGCCTTTGTCATCTTCCCAAACTAAAACTCTACACCCATTACAGTGCCCTGAATGTTTGTGTCTTCCCCCAAATTTATATGTTGAAGTTTTCCCGTGTGAAATTTCAGCCCCAGTGAGGGTGAAGTGCTTGTTAAAGAGACACAGAGAGCTTGCTTGCCCTCTTTACCCAATGTGAGTTGGGAGAAATTGATAGTGAGGGTTCTCTAATCAGCTGAAGACTAAGAACCTGACCTTGACCTCAGACTTCTGGTGACAGTAATAAACAAACTACTGTTGATGATAATAAGTCACTCAGTCTATGGTACTTTGTCATAGCAGCCCAGACTAAGACACACACCCATTACACAATACATTCCCCCCTCCTCTCAGCCCTTGGCACCACCATTCTACTTCCTGTTTCCCTGAATTTTGACTACTGTAGCTATCTCATATGCATGGAATTGTACATTTGTCTTTTCATGACTGGTTTATTTCACTTAGCAAAATGACCTCAAGGTTCATTCATGTTGTCACATGGATCAGAATTTTCTTCCTTTTTAAAGCTGACTTGCACTCTGTTGAATGTATATGCTACAATTGGTTTATCCATTCCTTTGTCAGTAGGAATTTGAATTACTTCTATTTTTTGGCTATTGTGAATAATGCTGCTGTCAACATGGGTGTACAAATATCTCTTCAAGACCTGGCTTTCAGTCCTCTCAGATGTATACCTAGAGGTAAAATTGCTGGATCATATGATAGCACATTTTTAGTTTTTGGAGGAACTACCATGCGTTCCACAGCAGTGTCATTATTTTACATCCCTACCAGTGGTGCACGAGGGTTCTAATTTTTCTATAGGAGTGTCAGTACTTGTTCTTTCTTTTTCTTTTTTTGGTGGGTATAAGATAATATTTCATTGTGGTTTTATTTGTACTTCCCTAATGATTAGTGATTTAGCATTTTTTGATACACTTGACCAAATAATAAAGTTTTAATCGTTGTTTTGGTCAGTATCTGCCTTCTTCGAAAAGACTAAAAAAATTAAAAACTTATTTTTCAATAAGTATCTCAAAACTCAGTGTAGAGAAATCTAAATAGACTTCATTTTGTAAATTTAATACTACTGAAGATATTAAAACTTTAAGATTTTTACAACCCTGTCTGTAAAATTAGAGATTCAGGTTTTCTGGTTGGAGCTGTACTAAGTCCATACTTGGCAACTGGGCTGCAAGCACCCTCTGTCCCCCAAAAAACCACACTTGGAACTACTGGACTTACTTCTTGGACACCAGGAGTGAAAGTCCTCCAACTTATCCCTGAGTTCCTTGTCCATGAGGGGCAGTGCTACCCTTTGAAGCTGTTGGGTAGTCCATCATCAGGAGACAGAACACCTCTTAAACAACATCAAGTGTCAAAGAGCATGATGATGGGTGCCCAAGTGGCTTATTGTTTTAGGAGACCTTGAGTATGCCCTTAAACTCCACTCCTTTCTTGAATCCCTAAATCTGCTCAGAGCTGAAGTTCACCACACAGAGTGCTCCAACACCCTCAGAGCCTGGCTGGTTGCCAAGGAGCTGCCACTATCCAGTTGTGCTAGTTAATTGAGACTTCTTTCTTTGGCTGTGGTTATTAGCTCTTAAAATCTGTTTATATTATCGGCCTAATTATTCTTCTGTGAGCTGGTAAAGCTTATAGAGTTTTATATTTCTCTGGACGTTTGAGTATTCAGAATACTTTTAGCATCTTTTTGGTTTTTGATCTCATTGGAGACGGCATTAGCCGGCAGCTTTCACTACAGGCTAATGAATACAAACCCAAAGAAATAAAGCCATAATAGAATTCTGAATTTACCCTGAATTACTGCATGCCAGTGGTCCCCAATCTGTAAAATGTTACTTGCTAGTTCTTTCAAAATCATTTGAATACCCTGAGTGGTACATAAATAATTGAGTAGTGACTTTTAATTAAGGCTCTGTAGTGAAAGCTGGTTTATGCAAAATTAAATGCTTTTGAATTGCTTATTTAGAAATCAGTTTTTAACACTGGAAGTATCATAGCCGGAAACACAGCAAATTGCTAATTCGAATTGGCAGTGTTTTCAGGTGACACACAGGATTCAGTTCCTTTTTGCAAATGAATGTTCCTTTCATAAATTTGAAATTTTATCTCAATATTACCAATACTTCTCACAGAAGAAAGATAGCAAGTGAAAAAACTTAGATGGAAATATTAACATAAATATTTCATAATAATATGAAAAAATAATACAGCCTATGAATGACATAGCCTAAAGAGCTAAATAATGCTTCAGACACTTATCTAAGTTTTTTAGATATTAAGAGAAACTAGGTGGTGTGGGTTGAATTGTGTCCCACCCAAATTCATACATTGGGTCCTAACCCTCAATACCTTAGGAACGCAAACGTACTTGGAAATAGGGTCATTGCAGATGTAATTAGTTAAGATGAAGTCATAACGAAGTAGGGTGGGCTTCTACTATACAATCAGTGTCCTTATTAAAAGAAACAGTTCGGACCCAGGCATGCACAGAGAACAGCATGTGCTGATGGGGGCAGAGTTGGGATGATACAGCTGAAGCCAAGGGACCCCAAAGCGGGCCAGCAAACCACCAGCAGCTGAGGGGCTCACGGAACAGCTTCTCTGCTACGGTCCTCAGCAGGAACCAATTCCGCTAACACATCCATTTCAGATTTCTGGCCTCTGTAACTGGGAGAAAATACATTTCTGTTCTTTAAGTCACTCAGTTTATGGTGCTTTGTCATAGCAGCCCTAGGTAAACATTATAAACTGAGTGCTTGTGCCCTCCCCTCCACCAAATTCATATCTTGAAGCCTAAACTCCTAATTAGAGGGTATCTGGAAGTGGGAGCTAGGGAGGGGATTCAGTTTAGATGAGGCCATGGTGTTGGGACTCTACATGTAGTGACTGCTTATGATTTTATGTTGTTATGTTTATGCGGTCATGATGGGCCTTATAAGAAAAGATACGGAGAAGTTGTTCTTTCTACCACGTGAGGACATAAGGAGAAGGCTGCCCATGTGAGCCAGGAAGGAGGGCCCCCACGGAGAACTCAGCAATGCTGACCTCCTGACTTCGAACTTTCCAGCCTCTAGAACTGTGAGAAACAATGCTTAAGCAAATGTTTGTTGCTTAAGTCCCTCAGTCTGCGGTATTTTGTTGAAGTAGCCATAGCTAAGGCATCGATTAATACAATAGTTATCTCACAGAGAACTCCAAATTCGGCATGAAGCGCAAACAGCTCTACTGGTTATCTGAAGGCAAGTTTACATAAACATTTCTTTTAAAGTACTAGAGATTATTATGATAAAATGTCAAATAAGTGAACATCCTAAAATTAGTTATATATTTCTTTGAGAGCCAGGTGAATATAACAAATACTATTAAATATGCAATATAATACACTGTATTCGAAAATGTATCAGTATTGGGAATCTTGCCACTCAGTCCTAATTTAAACATTTGTTAATTTTTTTTTTTTTTTTTGCAGTTTTTGGCCAGGGCCAGGTTTGAACCCACCACCTCCTGTATAAGGGGCTGGTTCCCTACTCCTTGAGCCACGGGCACCGCCCTAAACATTTGCCAAATTAAATTACACAGTAATTAAATAAATATACAGGCTTCTGTTAATGTGACTAGCAAATATCATCATCATTTCAGTAGTTATTTTTAATTTTCAATGCCCCCCAAATTAATTTTCTTTTTATCTTCAAATTAATCTGACTTTGCAGCCAGTGAGCTGGCTTAGCAAAGCTAAATAACTCACCCAAATTTTTAAGATAACTAGTCATGAAAATCTGACTTCCAGGTACATACTTTAGTGTACTCTCAACCCTAAAAGAAAATGCATAACTTTTGAGATACAAATTCTAACAAGTTTGTTTTGCAAGCCTATCATCATTTTAGTAAAAAACTTAAAGATGGAAATTAGCTTTGGAATAGCATTGCTTAAAGCTAAAGCTGGCTCCATGTATTGCTTGATTATATTGAAATATACTTAAATATATTATCTCTGAGATTTTGATTTTCTTAAGTAGAGAACTAAGAGAAATTTGTAAACTCATTAGTAGTAGAATTCTTAGGTCTTATGGATTCTTAAACATGTTACCATTTAGAATCTGTTTCTTAATTTTCCCATCCAGTACTTTGAGAATTAAATAGAATGACACTGGTCAGGTGCAATGGCTCATGCCTGGTTTCTAGCACTCTGGGAGGCTGAAGTGGGAAATCACTTGAGGTCAGGAATTTAAGACCAGCCTGAGCAAGACTGAGGCCCCATCTCTATTAAAAACAGAAAACATTATCTGGGTATAGTAGCAAGCACCTTTAATCCCAGCTACCTGGGAGGCTGAGGCAGAAAGATGACTTGAGGCCAGGAGTTCAAGGTTGAGGTGAGCTATGATCATGTTACTGTTCTCTGGCCAGGGTAACAGATCAAGACTCTGTCTCTAAAATAAATAAATAAATAAAATGAAATTAAAATATGTTTGCAAGTACAAATAGCTGTTTGTTATTACTGATAGGATAATTAGTGTCATCTTAATGTAGAAATCTCTGTATGTTCTGTTTAAAAACTGTGACTTTCCTGACAAATTGCATTGAAACAAACTCTCTGCTCTTATTAACCTAGGGCTTTACTGTAATTGTTATTTTCTGCAAATGTTCCCCCCAAGCGTCTTTTTATTATTATTATAGTGTTTATTATAAAAGCAAATGAACTTTGACAGTGTTGCTGTTACAACTGAATGAGATGATGAAAGCTATTTTCTAATATAAGTTGTTTCATATGTAATATTATGCAAGTTACATAGTGCTATGATTTTAATATTTGTGAAGTCTCCAAAATTCAAGCTGAAACTTAATTCCCAATGCAACAGTATTCAGAGGTAGGGCCTTTAGGTGGTAAGCCGGAGGGCTCTGATCTTATGAATAGGTTAGTGGCTTATGTAAAGGGGGATTTGTCCCATCCATCCCTTCTGCCAAGTGAGGGCATAGCATCTGTCTTCTACCGAAGATGCAGCAATCAGACACCATCTTCAAAGCAAAGAGCAGCTCTCACCAGACACTGAACCTACCAGTAGCTTGATCTTGGACTTCTCAGCCTCTAGAAGTGTGAGAAAAAAATTTCTGTTCTTTATAATTACACAATCTTAGTTATTTTGTTATAGCAAAATAAACAGAAGACACTAGGCCTCTTACAAAATTGTAAGCACAATTAGATAAGATAATGTGTATAATATGCTTAGCATATTGCCAGGCATATAGTAAGCACTCACTATGTATTATTAATAATATTAAGATGATATTCCTTAATAATGAACAAAGAGATTTATGTTGTAATAATGGGCTATTTATCATGTATATACTGGTGGAAGTTAATAAGACAATGGCTTTAAAAATGGGAAATAATCTTTTCCCCATACTTAATTAAAAAAGGGAAATAAATTTTCATTTTTCTCGATAAGCTGTATACCTTTTTACTTTTACTTGTTCATCTGCAGGGATACCTCAGAAAGTTAAGAGATTTAGATTGCTCATGGTGCTATACATAGTTGGAATGTTTGTCCCTTTCAAATTTCATATGGAAGTTTGATCCACCAATGTTCAAGGTGAGTCTGAATAAAAGCTTTTTGGGTCATGGGGGCAGATCCTTCATAAATAGATTAATCCCTTTCCTAGGGGGTGGGGTGAGGGAGTTCTCACTCTATTAGCTCCTATAACAGCTGATTGTTAAAAAAAAGAAGAGCCTGGCACCTCTCCCCATCCCTTGCCTCCTTTCTTATCATGCGATGTCTGTATACACCATCTCCCCTTCCTCTTCTGCCAGAAGTGGAAGCAGCTCAGGGCCCTTACCAGATGCAGGTACTGGTGCCAAATCTCCTATACAGCCTGCAGAACTATTAGCCAAATAAACCTTTATTCTTTATAAATTACCCAGCCCCAGGTATTCCTTTACAGCAACATGAAATACTGAGACCCCAGTACCTGGGGACCTTAGGGGGAAAATGGTGTCTGGACTACTGTTAGACTTGGAGCCCTCAGGTACTTCCCCACTTCAGTCTCATTCTCCAGTGATCCCTGGGACCAGAAGTTTGTCTCTGAACTGTGGATGAATCTATTGGTTGACTTTTGAGATTTCCTGTGTAATATTTGCTGACTATAGATGCTAACTAACTTGAAATGTGCAGCTTCTTGTGAAGATGACTGGGCCTATGATTTCAGATGCATGAAAGGATGATTATCATGAGTACATCTGCTGGATGATTCCCTCAGATGTCCCCAGAAATTTCCTTGGTTAATCCTAGAGCCCAGTTAACTATGTTGATGCTGACAATTTCCAAAAATATGGGAGATGGTGTCTGTGCTATCTTCTTTCATAGTTCTGAGTGCTATGATCAAATTAATGTTTATTGATTGCCATCAAAAAGTAGATTTTTTTTTTTTTGAGACGGAGCCTCAAGCTATCCCCCTGGGTAGAGTATCATGGCATCACAGCTCATAGCAACCTCCAACTCCTGGGCTCAAGCTAGTCTCCTGCCTCTGCCTCCCAAGTAGCTGGGACCACAGGTGCCAGCCACAACGCCCGGCCATTTTTTGGTTGCAGCCATCATTGTTGTTTGGCGGGCCCGGGCTGGGGATTTGAACCCGCCACCTTAGGTGTATGTGGCTGGCGTCTTAGCTGATTGAGCCACAGGCGCCAAGCCAAAAAGTAGATTTTTTAATGGGGGATTAGATGATAAGATGATTGCCAAAGACATTTAGAAAGAGTAGATTGTTCTTGGATGTTTTTAATATCTGGCACATATCCTTGGGCCAAAGTAAAACTGACAGAAGCATTTTAGATTTCTGTGAGTAGCCTCTGGAACAGAAATGATTCAACTAAATAGAAATAGAAATTTAAATTAAATATAATAGAAACTATAATATTTCATATAATACTGGAGGAATGTCCATGTGGTAAAAGGTAAAGATGATTCTGGACTGTACGGTCCCCAAGAGGAGAGATTTTTTTGATATTACTGGACCAGGGGACAGAATCACTGAGATATGTGGGTGATTGGAAGTCTAATTTCATTAGTGTCAGGGGGTGACTCAGGTGCTGCTCTAAGCTGCCACATCACTCAGATTGCTCATGCCTCTACCTCTCTTCCTACAAGCCAAATCTCTGCTTTATAGTAACACTGCTGCTTCAATCACCCAGGACTTCTTGAGCAAGCAAGTGCATTCTTTCTTTCATTGAGAAAGGCAATCTATAAAACATAGATTGTGTAAAAGGGCACAGTTTATCAGGAAAGCTCAATGCTGTCAATGCTGTGTTTTCTCAGTTGGGATTCTATCCAAAGGGCCTTGTAATCTTGATTTTTCTCATCCTTAGCTCCTCTGTAATGAGAGGAGCAAAACTGCAAATCATGTATGCATATCAGCCTCCTGGAATTAGGCAAATCCCATGGATATTAATACCATGGAAACAAGAACTTCCCATTTTAATCATTCATTCAACAAATATTTACTGTTTGATTACTAAGAGACCTACACTGTGCTAGAAGGTGGATATTTAGCGCTCTCAAAGCAGACCTAATCTGTGACCTCATGGACCTTATATTCTTCTGGGAAATTCAAGTATATAAATTGGGAGAGAGATTTCATTGCAGTTGTTGGGAATACTTTGAAGGAAAAATACAGAATGTTAGAGGACTTCTTAAGTGGCTCTAACTTAAATCAAAGGTAACAGTTACCTTAAGTTCTAATGGCTTAATGGAATTTCATCAGGAAAGCACTGTAGGTGATTGTGGGGGGAGGGAGAGGAAGGATGTGAGAGTGGGCAATTCAGGCAGAATGAACAATGATCCTACATGAAAGTGTTTCTGGAAACCAGAGATTTCAGGAGCCCTAAGAACAAAAAAAGGAAAGGAGGTCAGTGGAGATGGAAGCAGGTCATGTGAGGGATGTGCAGAAGTAGGTCAAGTTAAACAATTTAGATTTTATCCTCAGAACAAAGATCTTGAAAGCTCTTTAGGAAGGGTGTGCTATAGCAAATTTTGTGTGGGCAATGGACTGTACACAGGAAGAAGGGAAGCTGGTCAGAGACCATCTTGGTCCCCCAGCGGTTATATGGGATATGATTGGAGCACCATGAAAACAGTGGAGAGATTGATAGTGGACAGGTGGGAGATAAGTTTCTTGAAAGTAAAAGCAACAGAAGCTGATGACTGAGTGTGAGTGTGGAGTGAGGTGGGGGGTGCATCAGGAGGTTTTTCACATGGGTCTGGTGATGATGTTGATTTTCAGTGATGGGGGTACCCTTGAGGAAAGGGAGGACACTGAACAAGAATGAAGTTGGAATTTTGGGAAGTGGGTGTTAAACACAAGAATTAAGTTCAAAGTAAAACAGCACATGACATAAATATGTAAGTCAGAAGAAAACTGTGGTCCTGTTGACAGTATTTAATATAACAGGAGATGGATAGAACACTTGGGGCAGAGGTCCTCAATCTTGGATAATCATTAAATTACCTGGAGAGAGTAGTTTGTGCATAGAGGGCTGGTTGTATGTGTGAGCCTAACATCTAGAACCCACTCTAGCAATTGAATCAAAATCTCTGGAGATGAAACTATGAACAGAAAAGAACCCAAGCTCTGTAAAATAATTTGAAGTAATTTACTATGAGTCAAGTGTGAGGCCATGGCCTTCAGCCACACCCAAGCCTTGAGCAAGTGGACTCACTGTGCTTGTGTTATAGTTTGGTTTTACACTCATATATTTCAGGGAGCTAGGAATTACACTTAAAGTAATAAATCAATACATTGGTTTGACCCCAAAAGGCTGGATATCTTGAAGTGGAGACTTATAGGTTATAAGTGGATTTAAAAAGTCTTTGCTTTGTGATTGGTTAAAGAAATGAAGCTTTGTTGAGGCTTAGAATGTTTTAAGATAATGAAGTTTGTTAATCAGTGACAAACCACCTGACCTACACTCATGAGATCATTTGGGTAAATTGAGAACCTGCAGGTGTGGTTCAAGCTTTATCTTAACACCCTTAGGCCTGTTAATGAATTACACAGGATACCTCTGAGAGCAGGGCATCACAGGCACATCTGGCCTCCCTTCTCATGGCCAGAAACTCAGCTTTAGGGTTTTTCTGGGGTCCTCTTGGCCAAGATGGGGTCCATTCATTCAGGTGGTGGGAGGGCTTAAGATTTTATTTTAGTTCACAAGGCCAAGAAACCAGTATGGTAAGAAATGTCCTCAGGTGATTCTAATAAGTAACCAAGATTCAGAACCACTGGCTCAGATGGGGTAACACTAAAAGTAGATTGTTACTTTTCTTTCTAAATTCAAGTTTTCTCTTGTTCTCATAAATCTTAGTGCTAAGGGCACTTAACTAGTGATTGTCACTGCCTCACAGCTCAGTTCT
>CAUYQV010075292.1:0-42453 GCA_963574575.1 Galagoides demidoff | reverse complement strand
GTGCCTGTGGTCCCAGCTACTTGGGAGGCGGAGGCAGGAGACTCTCTTGAGCCCAGGAGTTGGAGGTTGCTATGAGCTGTGATGCCATGGCACTCTACCCAGGGGGATAGCTTGAGGCTCTGTCTCAAAAAAAAAAAAAAGAAAAAAAAGCACTCTATTCTTACTGACAATGCAAATACAATATTTCCCTTTTTGGCTTGGACAATCAAAATGTAGGGAGAAAGAAGGTTAGGAGAGAAATGTCTAAGAAGTGATATTATGAAAACTGGAAGAGAAAGGCAAAGTTGGAAGACAGGGAGTAGAACTTGGGTGATGGTGTGGCTAGAGGTGAGGGGGTGATCAGGTGAGAATTTGCATTTCTAACAGCTTCCAAGTGTAATGCTGCTGGCTTGCAGACCATACTTTGAGTAGCACTGCTGTGGATATACAGGACGTCCCCAAAGTTTCCATAGAAAAGGAAAATGGGAAATTGAAGTTAAATGTACTTTTATTTACAAAATATTCACTACAAAAAGTTTTTTACTTAATTTTTATTAAATCACAACTATATACATTTTACAAAATTTTTACAAGATATTCTCTATGTGTCGGTCACTTCTTTGTAAAATTTCTTAACAGATATTTTGTAAATAAAGGTACATTTAGCTACAATGTACATTTCCCTAAGTATGGGAACTTCAGGCGCTACTTTTGGGGACCTTGTAGTATCACTCAGTAACATTTTTAGCTGCAAGAAGAGTGCCTTACACAGATGAGTGTTTCTTTTTCTTATACTTTTCTGGAGGTAGGCAGTACAGGGCAGGTATAAACATTCCATAACGTCATCAAATTCCTAGGCTCTCACTATGTATTCATTTGCTGCATATTTGTTTGTTGCAAGATGGGTGCTGCTATTGCAAACCTTTCCTCTATGGTCTAGGCAGAAAAATGGGGAAAGGGCAGTGCTAGTTACATCTACTTCTTTTATTAGGAAATGCTTTCCCAGTATCTTATTCAGTCAGAACTATTCATTTAGCTATCCCTTGCTGCAAGAGCAAAGTGATTATTTAGCATTTCTAGCTTCTATAGTAGAGGAAGCCAAGGAAGAAAAGGTAGAGATGAATGCCAAGTACGACAACCTACAGTACCTGCAATGTAGTTGTAACAGATAGCATATGCAGTACCACTGAAGACTGAGTTTGTGTCAGCCCAGAGTCCACCAGTCATTCCCATCACATGTCTTTATTTCAGTAATGCCTTTAAGGGTCCCCTGGTTTTCATTCGGTGATTTAAGCCGTATATCAACTTTGCAGTTGCTGAGTGTGCATTACCTAATCAATTGATTTCTGGACACTTTCAAAGCTGCTCTTCTAAAGAAGCTAATTGACTCTGTGGAATACTGGGCCCTTTTATGTAACCATTGCTGGGCACTTCTGTCTTATGTAACCATTGCTTTTTTCCCTGAAATTTTGTTAACACAGATAGCACTGGCAACTGTCTTTGAAGCCAAATTAGAGAATCTGGTTTATTTATTTCCATCCTGTTATGGAGAGATGGAGTTAAGCTGCTGATATTTTCAGCAGCAAAGAGTGATTCTGGGGCCAGCAGAGGGTCACTTTAGAACTTCCTATTTCTAATGTTTTTGCCACATGGAAAATGTTTGAGATAGTAGAAGCAGATTTCCTCTCGTCTTCCTACGGAGAGAACTGCTCAAACAGGTTTTTAATTCATTCTCTCAGATTAATTGACCCTAACCATGTGAGTTGGAAGATTTACCTAAATGAGGGAAACATTTCAGACTGAAATACTACATACCTCTGCCCAGTAAGCGTCTTCTTTCAGTAATAAACAACTGTGAATCATCTATCAATTCATTGATTTAATAACTATTTGTTGACTTCCTACTATGTGACAGATTCTGTGCCAGATTCTGGAGATAGAGCAGTGGACAAGAAAGACACAGGACCTGAGGTTACAGTCTAGAGGAGATGTGGTTAGCCAAATGGACAAGATGCAGAAGCTATCCCAGTGTAGGGGGAGGTATAGAGGAGATTTCCTAGAGGAAGTCATGTCTAAATTGAGACATGAAAGATAGGTAGAGAGCAGTGAGACAATGGAGGGAGTGGGAATAAGAGGAAGGAAGTGTCAGCTAGAAGGAACAGTATGTGTGAAGGCCAAGAAGTGACACAGTATTGGCTTGTCTAAGAACCCAGAAGTTCCAGGGAACTGCTTGTCAAGGATGACCTATAGGTACAGTACCCAGTGGGGAACAAAGAAGCAAGTGCTGAGACCTACTAGTGTGGGGAGCACCCAAGGTGATTGAGAAAGGTGTTATGGAAGCAATGAAGCCTGGCCAGGCCTGGTGGCTCACCCCTGGAATTCCAGCACAGTAGCCTGAGATGGGAGGATCACTTGAGGCCAGGAGTTCAGGACCAGCCTGGACCACATAGTAAGACCCCATCTCTACAAAAAAATAAAAAAATTAACTGAGTGTGGTGGCACCCGGAAATTTTTCTTGAGCCTGGGAATTGGAGGTTGCCGTGAGCTGTGATTACACCACTACATTCTACCCAGGGTGACAGAGTGACACCCTGTCTGTCTCTCTCTCTTTTTTTTTTGGGTTGAGACAGAGTCCCACCCTATGCCCTGAGTAGAGTCCTGTGGCGTGGTAGCTCACTGCAACCTCAGACTCGAGCTGTGGGCATCCTGCTGCCTCAGCCTCTGGAAGCTGCTGGGATTACAGGTACTCTCTGTGGCACCCACCTGGGTTTTTCCATCTTTTTCCATGAGTCGGGGTCTCACTCTTGCTCAGGCAAGTCTCGAACTCCTGAGCTCAAGCAATTCTCCCTCCTCAGCCTCCCACAGTGCTGGGATTACAGGCGTGAGCCACGGCCTGGTGAGACCCTGTCTCTTAAAGAAAAGTTCATTAATTCAATAATTGAAAAAGGAAAAAAACCAAATAGCCCCCCCACCCCCATGGCCATGTGCCAGGTGCTGGCAGAGTGCTTGGTATAAAAGTGATTCCCTGGCATCTGTCCTTATGCACTGTGTAATCTAGCCCTAGGGGGAATGAATGCAGAGTGTGAGAAATGGAATAGCTCTCATTTAGACTGGGGGTGGTTGTGGTGATGGAAAGCCTCTTTGAGAGAGGGACATTTAAATGGAAAACAGAGAATAAATGAGAGTTAGACAGGGAAAAACTCATGGAAAGTAGGTTGGTAAAGAGAAAAACACTTTTGAACTCCTCAAAGTGAAAGAATTTGACATGTCTGAGAACTTGAAAGAATAGCAGTGTGGCTGAAGGAAAATGGGAAGTCAGAGAGTGGTGTGAGCTGAGGCAGCTTCTAAAATACAGAACTGGGGTGGTGCCTGTGGCTCAGTGGGTAGGACACCAGCCACATATACTGAGGGTGGTGGGTTCCAACCAAACTGCAACAAAAAATAGCCAGGCGTTGTGGTGGGCACCTGTAGTCCCAGCTATTCAGGAGGCTGAGGCAAAAGAACCACCTAAGCCCAAGAGCTGGAGGTTGCTGTGAGCTGTGACTCCACAGCACTCTACTGAGGGTGACAAAATGAGACTCTGTCTCTAAAAAAAATAAAAAATAAAAAATAAATAAAATACAGATCTGATCCTGTCTCTTCCCAAAGACTAATAACTTGATGTCCTTCTTTGTGTCCAGCACAGTATTCCTGACCACTTCAGCTTCATGGGCACTCTGAATATCTGGCCCTTTCCTGATGCCCCCCCTTTGCATGGGTACTTCTTTCCTTTTATGGTGCCCTTTTGTCCTTTTTTTCACCTTTGAAAACAAAATATATTTCTGGATGAAACATGCTTAATTTCTCTCAGGCTCAGTAAGTTATTTCCTTTTATGTGTTGTCATATTACATGGTTAATACCTCTGCAGTCATGGTTAAGAGAGGGGACTTGGGAATTAGACCATTCTTAAACTGGATATATGACCTTGGCCAACTTAACCTTGTTACAACCCCACTTCATAGAGTGTTTGTGAAGATTGAGATAATGCACATGAAGTATTATACAGTGTCTAGTACATAATAGACACTGGCAAATGTTAGCTTCATTATTATCATTCTGAATTTTAATTTATCTTCTTATATCACATATTTCTATGCCCTTCACTGTCTAGTTATTCCCTCAAGGTAGAGTCTCTTTCTTAATCACTTTTACATCCTTTAATGCTGAGCCCAGGCCCTGAATAATCATTCATCAAACAAATAATCACGCCCCTGCATACTATACTTCTGTGTTTGGGGAGTAATCTTCCATCACATAAACTCCCACTCTCCCCTGATTACACCTTAGTGAATGCTCAAATTCTGAACAAGCAAGAGTTGACATTGGCTTTAAAAAATAATTGTAGCATACTTACAAGATCTGTAGTTTTTCCAGAATTCAGCAGTTCAAATTTAGATTTGTTGTCCTCAAAACAGCTGGAAATGCTTATTTTCCATTTTAAACATGTAATTTATGGCAAAACACACAATTAAATACTTGGAAAAATGCAACATGATTTATTTGATTATTGGCCTGAATAGATCCAGCATCTCATAATAATATAGCAACAGTATAGAAGACAGCTTTTTGATGAAAGGCACTATTTTGATATAAACTATAAATAAATATGCAGTTCTCCCCAGATGAAGATTATATGACTGGATATTTGGTTTGACTGATTTTGAGAGCAGAGTAGTACTGAATTTAGGATTAGCTATCCATACTCTTTTATCCTGTAAAGTAAAAATAAAATTCTAAGCCTTCAACCACTGAATGGAACCCCTTTTGGCCAATAAGACCCCAGAGAAACCTGAAAAACCAAGTTCCTGGCCAGGATGGGACCAGAGGTCAGACCTGCCTCCTTATACCCTCTTCTGTTGCAGTTTAACACAACAAGTGACCAGCATTGATGTTAAAATAGAGATAATAGAACTGACAGAATGGATTCTTTGTGGCAATAAGATAACAAATTATGAATGGGACCTGAGGCCACAGCAAGCAACATTGCATACCACTACACTTAAAGAATAAACTATGTTTCAACTGCCACAAGGTTTTTCTTTTTCTCTAGGAGCTAAACAAGCATTGGCCCAGAAGTAAGCAATATTAAAGCAATTTGCAGCGCTTATGGGACACTGACTCTCACCCTCTGTTCCACAAGCCATAACTATAGTTTTGATTGGACAAGAGCCTGATTTCAGTAACTTTCTCTTGGTAAGAAGACCACTGACCAAGGACTGGTTCTGACTGGTTTTATAGAGGCTGCATGCTTGAGTGCCTCTGTGTCCTGAAAAGACCTTCTGACGTTTAGAAGGTAGTTGTAATACATTTAAATAAGTTTGCACTCCAAATTGAACGTAGGTTATAACAATTGAACATATGTTATGTGGTATAAATATGATTGTTCTATAGGAATGCATCAGGACTATCTTCATGAATATTCATAGCTCCCCTGTATCCTGTTGAATTTGTACACTTGGCCAAACTTTTTAGCTTAAATCTCTGCCCCAACTCCTCCTCCTTCTCAGTGGCTGTACTGGCTTTGGCCAGAGGCTAAGCTTCGTGCTCTGTCAGAGTCACAGCCTTCCCATCTGTAACCCTTTATAAAAAACAAAGCTCTCCTTTCCAAATGTACAGATCTCACGATTTTTCAGTTAAGAATCCCTAATCAAACATAATGAAGACAATTATAATAGAAACAATAGCTGCTGCTATGTACTGTATGCCTGCTGTGTACCAGACATTGAGCTGTTGGTTGTTGTGATAAACAACAACAAACACAATAAACATATGTAATCTGTTTAACAGGTGAGGAAATGGAGGCTTAGCAGGTGTATTTGTTTCCTGGGGCTGCCATCATTGCCACAGACTTGGTGGCTTAAAACAATGAGATTTATTCTCTTACAGTTTTGGAGACCAGAAGTCTAGCATTGAGGTATCAGTGGAACTGCTTCCTTTTGGAAGCTCTGGGAGGGCATCCAATCCTTGCTTCTGCTAGCTTTTGTTGGCTGATCCATTCTTTTTTTTTTTTTTTTTTTTTGTAGTTTTTGACTGGGGCTGGGTTTGAACCCGCCACCTCCAGCATATGGGGCTGGTGCCCTACTCCTTTGAGCCACAGGTGCTGCCCTGGCTGATGCATTCTTTAGCTTGGGGTCACATCATTCCTCCATCTTTATATCCCTTCTCCTCTGTGTGTGGTGTCCACTCTCCCTTACAAGGCACTTGTGATGGCATTGAGGACCTGCCCAGGTAATCAGGATAATCTACTCATTTCAAGATCCTTAATTAATCACACTTGCAAAAACTTATATGGTAACATTCACAGGTTTCAGGGATTGGGATACAGACATATCTGTGGAGGCATTATCAGCCTGACTCAGCAAGATTAAGCAACTTGACCAAAATCCGTAACCAGCAAGTGGCAGTTGTGAGAGCTGAACCCTGGTCTATTTGACTTTAAGGTTTGTATTCTTTGCACTATTTCTCAACGTAGACATTTGCAAGTTAGCTCCCTTGTCAGGAAGCAGTGGTGATGGGACAGAGACCAAAGAGTTCAGAAGTGGGGATTCACCCTCGCAGGAGGGTGAACAGTAATCTACTTTCTCTCAGTTCCAACTTGTTCATTTAAAATGGTGACTGTCACTTTGGGATGCTGAGGTGGGACGATTGTTTGAGGTCAGGCGTTTGAGACCAGCCTGGGCCAGACCTGTCTCTACTAAAAACAGAAAAAATTAGCAAGGCATGGTGGCATGTGCTTATAGTCCCAGCTACTTGGGAGGCTGAGGAAGGAGGATCTCTGGAGCGCAGGAGTTTGAGGCTGCAGTGAGCTATGATGCCCCCCAGCACTCTAGCCAGGGTGACAGAGTAAGATCTTGTGTCAAAAACAAAAACAAAAAAATAGCGACTCTCTAGAACACAGTAGGTGGCAACAGATACATCAAGGAAGATGTAGCAGAGGGAGAGGGGAGGAGTCTAGGGGTCTTACACCAGGTGTTTCTGTAAAAGAGCTGAGTGGCGGGAAGGCTGGGCAGGGACCTTTAGTTCTGCAGGCAGCGCTCAGCATCCAGGAGGACTGAGTGTTACAAGGCACTTGCAGTTGTGGTGGTTGAAATGATCCTATAACACGGGCTGTTTTTCTTGCTGTCCCCATTTTTTGTTTTCTATGAAGAATGGGTTGACACTAAGGCCAGAAAGATTTTACAAGCCTGAAGAAAAATCCTTGAGGCACAAAGACACTATGATTGTCCCTAATGTCTGGTTTGAATTATGAATTAAGCCAGTGAGTCTGTGTCAATCAAAGAAGGCTACTCAGATCCTGAGGGGTGTCTTATGGCCTGGTTGTCATCTTGCACTGTCCAGCCAAGCTGATATTACAAACACATAAAAATTTAGATTCCTTTTAATGTGTTAAAGTAATCAGTGTCACAACTTCTAGAAAAAGTAGTTTTAAAAATTCTTATTGTGGGGCAGTACCTGTGACTCAGTGGGTAGGGCGCCAGCCCCATATGACAAAGGTGGTAGGTTTGAACCTGGACTCAGGAAAACTGCAACAAAAAAATAGCCAGGCATTGTGGTGGGTGCCTGTAGTCCCAGCTACTCGGGAGGCTGAGGCAAGAGAATCGCCTAAGCCCAGGAATTTGGAAGTTACTGTGAGCTGTGACTCCACAGCACTCTAACAAGGGCGATAAAATGGGACTCTGTCTCTAAAAAAAAAAAAAAGAATTCTTATTGTGGATAAAGTAAAAATATGTCAAATTATATGTTAAGGTGTATAAGAGAGACTCTAACAAATGCAAACATCATAACCTAATTCTTTGTACCCTCAAATTAACTTGAAACAATAAAAAAGTCAAATTATATTCAGTACCATGGAGATAAAAATATTCAAAAGGAAATAAAATTATTGGGAAAGTCACTGTTGTCAATTGTAGATAATGTCAGCTTTAAATAGAATGTTTTAGGAAAAAAAGCCTAGAGGAAGGCATATATACTTTATATAAAATAATAATGCTACAAAAGGCCGGGTGTAGTAGCTCACACTGTAATCCTAGCACTCTGGGAGGCCAAGGCGGCTGGATTGCTTGAGCTCAGGAGTTCGAGACCAGCCTGAGCAAAAAGTGAGATCCCCATCTCCACTAAAAATAGAAAAACTAAGGCAAGAGGATTGCTTGAGCCCAAGAGTTGGAGGTTGCTGTGAGCTATGATGCTACAGCACTCTACCCAGGGCAACAGCTTGAGACTTTGCCTCAAAACAAAACAGAAAACAAATGCAACAAAAACATCTACCTTCCCTTTGCTGAGAGGAACAGAGAGGCCACAATTGAGTAGAAAGTTACTATGCAGCTCTGGTGGAGAAAACAGGGAGGAACATTTGTTTCTTTCTATTTCCAGGGACCAGCTGATTTTGGATCAATCATTCCCATTGAAGATGATTTTAATGCCCAAACCTAAGGACTTCTGAAAATTTGACATTGAACTTTTAACATCTGAAGGCTATAATAAAGAGTATATACAAAAACCCCCAAAAACTTAGGGGCAATTTATAAGCTTTTAGTATTGAAACCTTTGCAAATAGTTAAAACTTTTGGCTAATTTGTGGGCATATGGTTTTCAACATTTTATTATGAAAGCTTTAAAACATTGAAAAATTGTATAGCAAACATCTGTATAGGCTCCAGTTAGATCAGGCATTTCAATTAGATTTAGGTTAGATCCATTTAGATTACATCTAGGTGCTGCCTTTTTAAATAAAGTTTTATTGGAACACAGCGACTACCATTATTAGATCACGTATTGTCTCTGGCTGCTTCTGCACTGCAACAGCCTAATAGTGCTGCAAAACGTAAAGTACTTGCTATCTGACACTTTACACAAAACGTTTGCCAACACTATCCACCCACCAACCCGTTTATAAATGTATTGCTAATAGGGGAAAAATGCAAACTAGTCATTTGGTGGCCCAATTCATTCCTTAAATAATTAAGGATTATTGCTGTGACCCAAAATTTCAAAAGGAAAAAGTAAATTCAAAGAGGGGTAAAACACACCCCAAACCAAAAGGGGGTAAAAATCACTTAACTTTGTTAGTTTATATTGTAATTAGGCTTATTCTTACTGTCATGTAGATAAAATTAGTTACAATGTTAGATGCAAAAATTAGATTAACTGAATTTCTGAATTTTACTTTATTTCTGTTTGAATCATATTGATTTATTTAGGTTCTGATCTCTTCAACTCTAGTACTTGGTGGCTTTTATCAAGGCAGATTTACATTCTGAGAGACAAACTTCTTTTAAAAAAGTAATTAAAATTAATTGAGTTATTATATGTAAAAATTATAATATAATATGGTCCATATTATGTATTATAAAAGTTAATTGCATATGGCCAGGTGTAGTGTCTCATGCCTATAATGCTAGCATTCTGGGAGACAGAGGAGGAGGATATTGAGGTTAGGAGTTTGAGACCAGGCTGATCAAAGTGAGACTGTCTTTACTAAAAAAAAGAAAGAAAAGAAAAGAAAATAAACTACATAAAAATTAATTGAGGGCAGCTCTGGCCCCATATACTGAGGGTGGCAGGTTGAAACCCAGCCCCAGCCAAATTGCAACAAAAAAATAGCCAGGTGTTGTGGTGGGCACCTGTAGTCCCAGCTACTCAGGAGGCTGAGGCAAGAGAATTGCCTAAGCCCAAGAGCTGGAGGTTGCTGTGAGCTGTGATGCCACATCATTCTACTGAGGGTAACAAAGTGAGACTCCATCTCTAAAAAATAAATAAATAATTAATTAAAAAATTAATTGAGTAAAAATCATTTTTTATCCTTTAATAGTAGAAATATCTGTTGTCGTTTGTTAATGAAATTGTTTATAGTTAGGGTTCTTATCATTTGTGCATGAAGTCCTTTCTATACAGTTAGACTTTGGTGTTTTGGGAGATGTAAAGATGGGCCAGACAAAGATTTTGTCCTCAAAGCATGTAGTTGATGTAGTTGAGAGCAGATATGGGCACAATTACTTTAGGATAATAGTGGAAAGTGTTTTGATTCAATGTTGTAAAAGTTTAGTAAGTTCTCGGGGAGCAGAGGAGAGGTGAGGTCTGACATTTTTATTCTCTTGGTAAGGTGAGTTCTTGAAGGACACAGTGTTTGATTTGGGTCTTTAAAGATTGTCATTTGGAAATGTGGAGAAAGAAGTGAAGGACAGGCTTTGAAAATGAGGTTAGGAGAGCATATTAAAGTGCTAACCGAATTTGGCTTTCTGGGTGGGATATGCAAAGCTTGTGAAATTTAAACACTTTTTTCTGAAACCCACACAGGGATTTCATTATCATTAGGTCCTAATGACCTGTAATCTAGGGACAACTTTTAGTAAAACAAACAGTAATCTTATGACATTGTGGTTTACTGGAGGGTGGTTGTTAATCATTCTCTGCCTGCTAACGCATTAGCTGGTTAGGTTCTTGGCAGTGTTACAACTTAAACAATCATTTTCCATATAGTATACCCAGTGGTGTAATTAGTTAATGCAATCCCCAGTAAAGACATTTCTATGAACATATCTTAAAGAATCAAAAGTGTGGACAAATATTTAAATATTATAATAATCATTATTGTATTATTTATATAAAACACTGGAAAATATACCCATGTTCAATACAGAGGGACTGTTAAATAAACTACGATACTATAGTGAAGTAAAATGCAGGTCCTAAGCATTAGTTTTTTGATGAACTTTTAATTATATAGGAAGTGGTACTGGTTTAATATTTCAAGATAAAAGCCATATACAAAAAGGTGGTTTATAAGATTATATACACATACCCCCAATTGGGGGCCTATTATTTACTTTTCATAAATGAATTTCAGCTGAGAGAATACCCTAATGTGACTTGTTCAGTGGGAAGAATAAGAATTGCCAAAATAATATAGGCTCTCTGTTTGATAGGAAAGTTGATAAAATAAAATTTCCTGGGTTCTGGAGACATGGCTTACTGAGAATACCCCACATTATTGTCTTTCCTCGCCCCAAGCATGCATAAATAACTATACAAAAAGTTCTAACACAAATTTTAAATGCAATAACCAAGATTAAAATAAAGAAAGAGAACCCCCTTGGTGCCCAAACCAATGAGGGAATGTGAAGCCAGATGTATAACTTCCTGAGCTGCCATGGTGGCTTCAAGAAGATAGCCGTCTGGAAAAGACCCCTGAGACTACTGGCTGGGGGTTTAGTATCACTGTTCATCAGAGGACTGAAGGTGTGACGTTGGATCCTTGTAAGATGGGAAACTTGATCAGAGAACTAGAACTTAGTGAAATGGGACTAGAAGCAGTTTCTCTGCCCACCAGGGGGTGATCCGAGACATCTCTCTACTCTTGAGAAATCAGAGACCAGTTTGTGTTTTGTGTAAGTGGAGTTCCAACTTATATTTACTCAAGTAGCCTCAGAATTCTCAAGCCAAGAGATAAATAAAAGTAGGTAAATAGGAGGCAGCGTCTGTGGCTCAAAGGAGTAGGGTGCTGGCCCCATATACTGGAGGTGGTGGGTTGAAACCTGGCCAAAAAAAAAAACCTGCAAAAAAATAAAAAGGTAAATAGGTAACAACTCAGCAAACATTGTAGAAGCAGATACCAAACCTCTCTGTGGCAACTCTTCTGTAACACAGGATATATGGCACCCCTGCCCCACAACACCTCTGCTGAGACTACGCTCACAGTAAAAAATACAAACCCATGAGGAAGAAATACTCCCTGAGGGAAGAGTCAACAGACCAAAGAGGAGAATTAGTAACCCACATATTTGAGGTCAGCAGGCTGAAAGATACTATAAAATTCTAACATGATAAAATAGATAAAAGGCAGCACCCTGTGCCGGTCAAGCTGACACAGTAAAATTAATCCCAGTCTTGAGCATTTGAGTGAGACGACTCACCAGCACAGTTGAAGGTGAGGTCCTTTGAAGGCACTGAAGCGAGCAGCTGTTTTTGATGCTGTGAATATCTGACAATTCCTATATAAGGAATGACTTGTCTTTAAAAAAAAAATGGGATAAGAGTACATTGAGTACAAGGCATTTAAAATCTCAGAAAGGTGCAGTTTTTATACTTGCTTGTCTAAAAGACCATAGTTAACAAGGCTGTCTAACCTTTAATTCTTTGGTTTTTTGACTTAAATAATTGAAATATTTAAGAAAGCAAACAAATAAAACCCAACGTTCATTGTGTTCTTTTTTTTTTTTCTTGAGACAAAGTTCACTATGTTGCCCTCTGTAAAGTGCTATAGCATCACAGCTCACAGCAACCTCAAACTCTTGGGCTTAAGGGATATTCTTGCCTCAGCCTCCCAAGTAACTGGGACTACAGGTGCCTGCCATGATGCCTGGCTATTTTTCGTTGTTGTTGTTGCAGTTGTCGTTGTTGTTTAGCAGGCCCTGGGCTCTGTTCCAACCTGCCAGCCTTGGTGTATGTGGCCAGCGCCCTAACCACTGAGCAACAGACACGGAACCACATTGTGTTCTTTTGATGATGTCACTCCTCACTGGAACTTGGCCTTGATTTTTTTATTTTTTAAATTTTTTTATTCATAGCTGTGTACATTAATACTATCATGGGGTACAGAGTGCTGTTTCTATGTACAATTTGAAATACTGTCATCCAGCTGGTTAACATAGCCTTCATGTCATTTTCTTAGTTACTGTGTTAAGACATTTATATTCTACATTTAGAGAGATTCACATGTACCATTATTGGATGAACTATAGGCATGATCCCACCAATCACCCTCTCTCCACCCCTCCTCCCAGCCTTGGTTTTTTTTAAAGGTTCTTTACACAGATGAGCCCTGGGAAACCTGTATCCTCAGGGATGAGGAAGCGTTCTGGCCAGAACTGATGTCACCAGAACCTATTCTCCTTTTTTCTGGTGACATCAGTTCCTTGAACTTAACCTGAACTGAAAAGAATCACTGAAGGACAAAAAGGGATGAAAGAGTAACTCACTTAAGAAAACTTCAGTTACTCCTTTAACATCGACCTAAGTGTGACATATAACAAAATGGCAAGCAAGCAAAAAGAAGTGAGAGTTTTTCTGAGATATTTGTTGGCTCTTGAAATCTCTTACACCTAGTAACGCACCCCTGTGATTTGTTCATTAATAGTCAGTGAATAGGCTTGGCCCCTGTGGCTCAAGTGGCTAAGGCGCCAGCCACATACACCTAAGGTGGTGGGTTTGAATCCAACCTAGGCCTGCCAAACAATAATGATGACTGCAACCAAAAAAAATAGCTGGGCATTGTGGTGGGCGCCTGTGGTCCCAGCTACTTGGGAGGCAGAGGCAGGAGACTCGCTTGAGCCCAGGAGTTGAAGGTTGCTGTGAGCTGTGATGCAACAGCACTCTACCCAGGGGAACAGCTTGAGGCTCTGTCTCAAAAAAAAAAAAGAAGTCAGTGGATAGTGCCAGTCACTCTTCCGGGTTCTGGGCACTTCCCTATGAACAAAACAGACAAAGCCCCTGCTCTGAAGATTAGCCTGTAGTTGGATCAGACAGAAAAGAAGTAACACAAGTAAGGAAATCACATAGATGTTCAAAGGTGAAAAGTGGTACAGAGAAAAACAGAACAAAGCAGAGGGGGAAGTTGCTGTTTTAAATATGGAAAAGGCTCCAGTGAGCAGGGGATGTTTGGGTAAAGATCCAAAGGAACAGAGAAAACGAAGCATGTGGACCTTCGAGCAGAGTATTCCAGGTTGAGGGAACAACAAGTGCAAAATCCGTGGGCAGAAATCTGTGATGGTTAAATGGAAGTGAAAGAGTCCAGAGGGCTTATAAAAAGCAGTGGAACCTTGTTCTATCCTTTCTGTCAACAGCACCACTGGCCAAAGGCAACCATCTTATTTCTTTCTCTTGTTCCTGTGTTTAGTAACTTCTAGATCTCTAATTACTGTGCTTACATAGCTCAGTCTCGATTGATCAGTTTTAAATATTACCTGTTAACCTCTTGCATTTGAGAATTTAACTCATATTATTCTGCCCACTCTCCTTACCCCTCCCTGTGTTTGATGGATACACATGACATGAGTTGCCATTATAACTTTAATGTACATAGACCTCTGGTTCCACTGATTTTGTGAAGAAAGAGCAGCTGGAATTGAAAAGTGCAGACAGATCCATGTGGTTGAGCAAAGGCCAGGAGTCTAGATATGGGCACAAAGTCCAGAGCCTTTGAAGAGATGCTGAGTTCAAAGCTGATCAGAGTCTAGATCAACCTCCATGGGCAAAGGTGATGAAATGTGAGTACCATTGGTCAAAGTGCAAACTGATTAAGAGTGGGAAATACTAGTGGGTCTAGGGCTGGTGTGGGCAACCCATTCACTCATTCATGAGAAGTCTAATGTTTAAGGACAAGAAATTTGAACATATAAAGAGAGCAAGGTACTGGGCTCTCTTCCATGAGCAGAAAAGAAGTACCTTTCTCTTGGCAAAATTTTAGCTGCCACTGTGCCATTCCTAAAAGGAATGTCCCTATAGACTGCATCTCCCAAGCTTCTTTGCCAACTAGCTTTTGTCAATGTTTTACCCATGCCTGGCAGGGGGTGGAGGCTGGAGAAAAGTAGAAGTCAGGGTATTTCATCCCACATTTCTCTGCTTCAGGGGATAAAGTTACAATGGCAATTAATGAGAAGCTGAGTTTCCAAGTTCTGCCTTATTGCCCTGGCTTTTGGGTTTTGATAATATGGTTATAGCAACTTCCTGCTGTTTCAAGTCTTTGGGTTATCTCTTCCTTTGGCCTCTTAACTTTACCAACACATTTATAACTAGATCCCTGTATTTTTTTTTTTTTTTGAGACAGAAACTCACTATGTCACCATCAGTGGAGTGCAGTGGCGTTACAGCTCACAGGACCTCAAACTCTCGAGCTGAAGTGATTCTCTTGCCTCAGCCTCCCAAGTAGCTGGGACTATAGGCACCTACCACAACACCGGACTATTTTTTTTTGTTGTTGTTGTTTAGTTGTCATTGTTGTTTAGGAGGCCTGGGCCAGGTTCGAACTTGCCAGCCCTGGTTTATGTGGCCAGCACCCTAACCACAGAGCTACAGGTGCCGAGCCTGGGTATTAACTTACCTCCCATGAACCACCTGGGCTAGGCTCCATTTTCCTGAGTGAAACCTGATTAATATATGCTCCAGACATGGAAAACATTTTCCTATTACTAATAGGTTCATTGACTCTGGACTAGTCAATTGAGTACAAAATTTTGAGTAGATTCCATATTATTGTTACTATTTTTTAATCTTAAACTTGATTTTCCTTCCTTTTAGTGTTATTTTTTCCACACATGATTGTTGTCTAGTGCCTCTGACACACTCTAGTGATGACGCCTCAGATGAGATGCTAGACTTCATTGCCTTTGGTAGCTGTAAATCCAGATGGAGTATGGCAGATGGTGATACGTGCATGTGAAATATTCTGGAACAAAATGATAATTTAGATGCAAATAAATCATTTGTGTGTATGGCATCCACCCAGCTGTTTCCAGAGGTAAAATTGTGGAACTGTTGGCTAACATATGAGCCCTATAATTACAAGTTACCAGGTAACTAGTGGATTAGCAACACAATTAAGAAGCGACACAGTTATTTATTAGGAAGTTCCAGAGGTGACCATGAGAATTAATGGGCTGTAAGTTATTTTACTGTAATTCTTCGGAATCTGGTAGAATCAAAGATATAGAGTCAATAACCATAAAATAAATATAACTCATTTTGAAAGGTATTTAGTATGGGGCTTTGTACATAATAGACAGTAAACAAAGAAGTATGGAATGTTGGAAAAATGGGCTTTCTGAGGGGGAAAAATGTGAATGAACATATGTAAATCATTGAACAAAATTTACTTATTCATGACGACTCCACACTACTCATTCAAAAAGCCTTTGACATGAAGTAATAGGATTCCATTTCTCCACTACTCAAATTGGAAAAGAATTTAAAAAACCATAATATTCAAGGTGGTGCTTGTGGTTCAGTGAGTAGGGCGCTGGCCACATATACTGAGGGTTGTGGGTTTGAACCCAGCCCCAGCCAGACTGCAACAAAAAAATAGCCGAGTGTTGTGGCAGGCACCTGTAGTCCCAGCTACTTGGGAGACTGAGGCAAGAGAATTGCCTAAGCCCAAGAGCTGGAGGTTGCTGTGAGCTGTGACACCACAGCACTCTACCGAGGGCAACAGAGTGAGACTCTGTCTCTAAAAGAAATAAAAAAAAAATTATAATATACAATACTAGAGAGAAAAATAGTTACCCTGAGTGGGTAAATCAGTATACAACATTTCTGGAAGGCAATTAGGCATGTTAGGGTGGCCATAAAGTTTGCGTGCAATTTAAAATAGTATGCCATTTAAAATTGCACACGTACTTTACGGCCACCCTGTTCATCCTGAGTCTTCAATGTGTTTGACTCAGTGTTTTCACTGCTAGGAATTTATCCTCTGGAAATAATCATGCATGCACGCATGCTTTGATCTATCATTATACTTCATTATAGCTTAATTTATGACTGAAAGAAAATAAATCTTACCTATCTCGACCAAAAGGGACGTAGGTAAAAGAAGACGTATCTATACAATGGCATAATAGGCAGTTATCAAAAGAAAGTGAAAGAATAAAAACACATTGGGAAGTGTCCATGATTTATTGATAAATACAATAAAAAGCAAGTTAGGTGATTTTCTTTTTTTTCCCCTATGTGCTTGTCTCTATTTTTTAATAGTCTAGAATTAGTTTATCTTATAAATAGGCGAACACAAATATTATAAAACTTGAATTCTATTTTTAAAAACCTGGCAAATGATTATTGGGAATTGATAATTATGGAATAGAGTACATGTTTTGTCTTGGTAGTGAACTGCCTAAGAGTTAACACACCCAGGATTTCACTGTACCAAGGATACAAAGATAGGAAAAAAAGTGACTCCGTTGTGGATAGAGGTTTAGGAATTTTATCAGATGTGTTTTCTCACACCATTTTATAGACAATTTGGAAGACAACACATTACTGTCAGAGATCTTTGTTATTAGCATCTTCTTGAAATTGTCACCACATAATAACTTTATAGCATTCTACCATGGGGGGGGGTAGGGGAGGACTAATTTAGTCCCAGGATTCTCTTGTGGGTCAGCGCTAAGGTGATGAAATAACACATTCTTCAGTGATCTGGAAGAGGCTTCACTTCTGTTGTCCACTGACTATGTGGTGGTGGAGAAATGATATGAGAAAGGTGATCCACTGAGGAGGTATCTTACAAACTGTGTGGCCTGTTGAGAGCATAGCATGGATGTGAGACTGTTCTGCTCAGGATGTGGGTTCAATGACCCAAGGGACTTATGTCATATGATTAACATTCCAGGAGGGACATGATGGAATCTTCCCTCTTGAATTCACAAGCAGAAATCAGAAGGAAAAAAGGGAAGAGGGAGACCTTTGGCTCTCTGGAGTAATGTTACTCCATCCTGTGTATCTCTAAACATATTTTCTTGTTATTCATTATAATGGGCTGAATTGTATCTCTCCAGGCCCCAATTCATATGTTGAACCCCTAACCCTACAGTACCTGAAAATGTGAGCATACTTGGATATAGGGCCTTTATCATCATCATCATCATCATCATTATTGTTATTATTATTATTTTGAGATAATATTTGATATTTTGTCTCTGTTGCCCAGGCCAGAGTGCCATGGCCTCAGCCTAGTTCATAGCAACCTCCAACTCATGTATTCAAGCGATCCTCCTGCCTCAACCTCCCAAGTAGCTGGGACTACGGGCACCTGCCACAATGCCCAGCTAATTTTTCAATGTTTAGTTGAGATGGGGCCTTGCTGTTGCTCAGGCTGGTTTTGAACTTGTGGGCTCAAGCAATCCTCCTACCTTGGCCTCCCAGGGTGCTAGGATTACAGGTGAGAGTCACTGCACCTGGCCAAGATAGGGTCTTTAAAGAGGTAAATAAGTTAAAATCAGGTTGTTAGTATGGGTCTTAATCCAATGTGACTGGTGTCTTTAAAAGGAAAGGAGACTAGAACACAAACACCCACAGAAAGAAGGATGACTGTGTAAGTATACAGCCAAAGTAGCTGTCTGTAAGACAGGAGAGAGGGCTCAGAGAAACTAAACCTTGATCTTGGACTCCTAGCCTCTGGAATTGCAAGAAAATTAATATCTATTGTTTAAACTACCTGGTCTGTGGTATTTTGTTATAGTAGCTGTAGCAAACTAATACACTCATGGAAGAGAGGACTGATGAATGGTTCAGGTGGGGCATTTATGACAGCAGAGTGAAGCTTAATTCCTTGCCCCCCTCCCTGCCACCTTACTTCATCCCTAAAATAGACATCTCACAAGAACATCCATCTGACAGATCACTTCCAGCACTGACTTTTTTTTTTTAATTTTTGCTTTCAATTCAGCTGGCTTTCACTTTATCTTAGTTTGAAGTGTTTTTTTTTTTTCTAATTTTTTTCCTTTTTTCTTGCCCTCTTGCCCCCCAAGTAGCTGGTATTACAGGTGCTTGTCACAACATCTGGCTTTTTTTTTTTTTTTTTTTGTAGAGACAGGGTCTCACTCTGGCTCACTCCAGCTCATGCTGGTCTTCCACTAGTCTCGAACTTGGCTGAGCTCAGGTGATCCACCTGCCTTGGCCTCCTACAGGGCTGGGATAACAGGCATGAGCCACCACACCCGCCTCCAGCCGTGACATTTTAAGCTGTGCATCATTTGATAGTTCTCTTATTTCTCACACAGGTTAAAGCATTAGCCTCTCAAAAGATGTAGCTCCCCTCTGACCCATTCCCCTTATGCAGTCAAGAGTATTTCCACCAATCTGCTCATATCACGTTTAAATTCTTACAGGGCTGTCGTCTCCTTCAGTGTGGCGTGTGGTCACCCCAGCATGGCCTTCCTTACCTGGCCCACGACTTTCTCCAGAATCATCTCCTAGCACCATCCCAGCCCAACCTGCCCTCTGGCCACACTGCCCACAGTCCTTAAAGTGCCATCATCTCTCACACTTTGTGTCTTTGCAGGTGCCACCTTCTTTCTCTAGAACCTCCTTTCCTCTCCTCTTTGGCTAGTCCTACTCATTTTCAAGAACCGGCTTAAGCACTTTCCTGCCCCATGTCTCTTCTTTTCCATCCTCAATCCCTTTTGGATTAAGCACCTTTCAGGTTCTCTTAGCTCCATTATAGCCTTGATCACTCTCTTGGATAAGGGGAGGTTCCAGTATTTGGTGCACACACCAAAGGACCCTTTGAAGACAGTGCCGATAATAGTAAGAAATTGTTCACATCAGAGTCTCTGATTTGGAAGGTTGGGATTATTTGTCAGAAATTTGGCCTGAAATCAAGTCTTACAGAGTTTATGAGTCAAAGGGCGATGTGAGGCAGTGAGTCAGAAAATAAGCAGACCGCAGAGTTTCTAGTAACTTGCCAAACATTTACTGAGCATTGTTTTGGGCATGTTTAGCACGAGGCAGAAATTGGGACTTACACTGAGATGCCACTATACAGAGTAGCAGCAGGAGGTTAGAAATGGTCTGATCACTGTCCCTGGGGAAGCAAGGAGCCAGGGGAGAAGGGTATTGTGACAGTCAGCGTCCCAGGTGCAGGTCACAAAGGATTGAGGCTCTGTCTGATCCACATCTGATTCACATTTTTTCACCAGTGGTTCTTCCCTGGAGCTTCTTATGCTTGGAATGCAAGTTTTGTACTAAAATGAGGAGGAGGTCTGAAGCAGATCTTAGGACATGGAGCATGCAGCCCTGGGGCTCAAGGTTGAGGATGGATGGACAGGTACAACTCGGGAGACCCATGTTAAATTCCTGCATCTGCCACTAGTAGTTTTTATGACATTGGACAATTAATTTAATAAATTAATGAAATTTGAACTCCTGTTTTCTATTGCATGAGAAAACCAGTATCTACCTTGCCTCCCTCTCAAGATTGTTGTATCAAATGAGAAAATGCCTGTGAAAGAGCTTTGCGAACTATGAAACCTGAGCACAAGAAAGGTGTTATTGATGAGGGGGTCCATCCTGCAGGGGCAGGTGCCCCGGCCATGGCCTTCCTGGGCCTGCAGGGACAGGCAGGGAAGGGCTTGCTCTTGGCCAGAGGGAATATGTGGGTGGATTCTGGCAAAGGGCAACATAACTACCACTTCTGACCACCCATCTCAAGAATGACCTAATGGGGCTAGAAAAAGTTCAGGGGAAAACTAATTGGTGAAGGTGAAGGAGCAACTGGGAGAGAATACATTGAAGAGGTTAAGAAGAGATAAAAATTGAGACTGTGAACGAATTCATAAGAAGTGTTAAGTCAGCAATGGTAAAACAGAATAAATAGTAAATAGGAAAAGTTCAAGAGGGGTTTAGATATTCATGGATATAAAACTGAAGCAGATTATTGAATAGCTTTGAGGACATTTATGGTAAATCACCACCATGAAGTCACCATTAGGAAGGATTGTCAAGCTTTTCCCTTTTTTCTTTTTTCTTTTTTGAGATGGCATCTTGCTATGTTGCTCAGGTTCATCTCCAACTTCTGGTCTCAAGTGATCCTCCCACCTTGGTCTCCCAAAGTGTTGGGAATACAGGGGTGAGTCAATGCACTCAGCCAGCCCAGTTTTTTCAAAATAGCCTCTCGTAAGACTAGGGCTGAATAGTTCCTACGTCTGACGTTATTTTCAAACTCTTTTCATTAAAGAATAGAGTGTAGAAGTTGATGAAAAAACTTTCTTTTTCTTGCTAACAGGAGTTTTCTGCAATGCTTAGTGCATCTGTAACCTTCTAATGTAAAATTTATAATTCCTGCTATGTGGGAAGCTCTGAATACAGAGATTAGGTTGGTCATATTCACAGCTGTGCCCCCAAGCCCATCACAGCTCCTGGCATGCATTAGACATTGTCAGTATTACAGATTTGTTGGTGTGACTTGACACAAAATAATAATACCTACTCAATCCATTTTACATTGAACTGAGGGACTCCAGGAGGCCAACACCAACCAGCCCTCCACAGGGAAAGACAAGGGTGCCGCCCCTCCTAACAATCGTAACTGTCACTGTCTTTTATTACAATCTCACACATGAAAAAACAGTACTGGGGCAAGCTTCAAAGAGAGAGTCAAGGCTAAAAAACAAGGAGTTTTTCTTTAACTGCGTGGACTTAACTCTTAACACATTCTGTTTATTGCATTTCTGTCTTGCCTTTTTCTTATCACTGATAAATGTAACATAGGGCTGAGACAGTATGCTGTGTCCAATGAGTATTGTTTTCAGTGCCCAGGGCCAGCAATGATGCTTGGATTTTGTCCAGATTGCTCTGTTCCTAGTGCCTAGCACTTTTAACCCAATTTTTCATCCTATACAGATACTGCTTTCCTAAGAAAGTTCTTTTATCCAGAGTGCTGCCCTTTGAGGAACTGGCTTGCTAATAGAATTGTTCTAGAATTTCCCCAAAAGATGTCTGAGTGAAGTTTTCTTTGAGCCACCTACCCTACACACCCAGTCAGTCTGCCTCTGTCTACTCCACATGTGACTCTCATTCTTGTACAAGTGTCTGCTTTCTTCTGCCCAGTTTGTGGTTTAGGGGCTCAGTTTCCTGCTTGTGAGCACCTGTCTTTGCTCTGGCTGCCATGACAAATACCCAGGACTGGGTAACTCAACAGAAATTAAGTTTTTCAAAGTTCTGGAATCCAGAAGCCCAAGGTCTGGGTGCCAGAGTGTGTGGTTCTGTGAGGGCTCTCTTCAACAGGTTTTTCACTGTCCTCATGCAGGAAGGGAGGCAGGACGAAGGAAGGAGAGGCAGAGAACAAGCTCTCTGGTGCCTCTTCTCACAATGGCACTAATCTCACCATGATGGTCCTGCCCTGACCACCTTATCTAAATCTAATTAACCCTCAAAGGCCTCATCTCTGAATACCATTGCATGGGGGTTAAGGCTTCAACATATGAATTTTGGACAGATGTAATTCAGTCCATAGCAACACAGTTCACAAATCTTTAAGTTGATGATCCATCTGTTTGGATTCCTTTCTTAGTCATCAGATCCCTCAGGTTCAGCTATTTTCAAGTTTTTCCCTTGGGAAGCCTGATCAATCAAGCCTCAAGCCCAGGTTTTAGAGTGTTGTCTTCTTCCTGGCCTTGGGGAGCAGGGGATCTGGATTGAGTATTATCCCAAAGGTCCATGGTTCTGGGGGTCCCAGGGCAGCAAGGGGAGGAAATGAGCAGAACCCAGACCAGTACCTTCTCTTTGTCTAAAAAAGGAGCTTCCCTGAGGACAGGCCATGCTCACCTGGTGGGAGGGGGGATTCCTGGAGAATTGACACCTGCTCTAGGACAACCCTGACCTTTCCAACAGCATAGACGTACCAAGTGCCTGACCTTCTCCTACCGTATAGCCTGTAGCTCACTTTGTCTGAGTTCCTGCAATAGGTAGAAATCATTGTGGGCTTTTGGGTCCCCATTTTCCTGTGGATGCTGAGAACAGAGGGCTGTGTGTATGTGTGTGTGTTGTGTGCCCCGCCAACAGAGCCAAGGGCCTGGTAATTATTTCATTCCTACAGAGAGCCTCACTGGGCCAACACACCCCCACACAGGCCTGCCCCTGGCAGAGTACAGACATGGCATGGGCTCAGGTAGGGCCTCTCTGGGATCCAAGTGCCCCAAGGTAGATAGGTCTGGCCCATGGCCTGGACCTTGGCCTGGAGCTAAGCCATCCCCTGCTTGGTTCTATGAGGGCCTGACAGAACCTCTCTCTGAGGAGCTGGCATGGACACTGGGTTTCCGCTGGGAAAGGAGGTTCTCACACCAACGCTGCCCCCACCAGAGCCCAAGGCAGCCCTCAGCCAAGGCCTGAGGCCCATATTGCTCACCTGGATTCCTGCAGCTCTAGGAAAACTTCATGGCCCTGGACTTCAAGGAGGTTTGTCTCTGAGAGACCAGAGTGGGAGAAGGGGACCACCTCACCAAGAAGGGGGATGGAGCCCTGAAGTTCTGTGGCTGCTGTAGCCTCTGCATGGCAGTGTCTGATGAGGAACGGTCTCCTCAGCCTACAGAACAAGAAAGGACACGATGATAATAATGAGGTGAACACTGTGCAAGCATTTCCCACCCATGCGGCAGCAGGGCTTCTCATACTCAGAGTAAGGGTGATAGGATTAGCTTCCATTTTACAGGTAAGGAAACTGAAGCACAGAAGAGCTTGCTTGCCAGGGTCACACAGCCAAGTGAGGGGCAGGGCTGGGATTTGAATAGAGGCAGCCATGCTGGTCATTACTGTGCTATCTGTCCTAGTCAGAGCTCCACCCTGTCTTCCCTCCTTCAACCCTCACGCTCCTTCTTTGTTGGAATGGATTGTCCTGGGCAGTCTTGGACATAATCGCCTTCATAGAAACTCAGAATGGGCCGGGCACTGTGGCTCATGCCTGTAATCCTAACACTCTGGCAGGCCGAGGTGGGTGGATTGTCTGAGCTCAGGAGTTTAAGACCAGCCTGAGCAAGAGCAAGACCCCATCTCTAAAAATAGCCAGGTGTTCTGGTGGGCACCTGTAGTCCCAACTACTTGAGAGGCTGAGACAAGAGGATTGCTTGAGTCGGAAAGTTTGAGGTTGCTGTGAGCTATGATGCTACAGCACTCCACCCAGGATGACAAAGTAAGACTCTCAAAACAACAACAACAACAAAACATAAAAAAATTCAGAATGGCGTGCATTCATGTAGGTTTTCACTGAGTTCCTAATGAGGGAATTCCTTTCCCTCTAGTGCTCACTGCAGCCCTGTGGTTCTGGTAGTCAGGTTTGTGGGCTGTGCTTAGCTTTTGCTGAGGGCCACCTCACACTTCTCTATTCTGCCACTAGATAGTTCAGGGATGGTAAGACAGCTCGCCCCAGCCACGCTTGGAGCATGTGGGATGTCAAAGGCACCTGTTCCCAGCCTGGGTGCAAACATTTTTAATTCTCTTCCTTCTTACCTCCAGATTTCTGACCAGAAATGTTCCATATTCTTACCAACAGAATCAGAGAGCACTTCTTTACTGAATACCTTGCCAGTACTCTGTTATTTGAGAATATGAATATTGAGGAATATTTTCTTATTTTGATTTGTATATCTATGTATAACAATTAAGTTCATGAACTTGCCACTGAATCACTTATAAACAACTTGATAAGATTTCATAATCTTGATATACCAGTGTCTCATAGTTGTGTTCTGTTGACATGTGGCGGTGTCTTGCTGAGTGGTGTTTATGACTGTTGCTGCATGGTTTTGCATACTGTGACAGCTCTGATGGTCATTACAGAAAGAGTTCTAAAATTGCTCTGAAGGGTGGACTAGCTGCTGGCATTCATCCATAGCTTCTCAAGGGGAATGATTTGAAGGTGACCATAGTGATATGAGGCATGTGGCACTTATTCTAGGATGAGCTCATGAATTTAATCATCAGACCTCGTGTATTAATATATACACGCACTACATATGTGTGTATATACACATACACATGCACATGCCACATTTTCGTTATCCACTTAAGTTAATTCCTTATCTTGGCTATTGTGAATAGTACAGCAATAAACATGGGTGTGCAGATGTCTCTTGGATGTACTGATTTCGTTTTCTTGGTATATATACACAGTAATGGGATTGCTGGATTGTACAGTAGTTCTATTTTTCATAAACCTCAGCTAGGATGTACCGTATGTTTGATTTTTTGAGGAAACTCCATACTGTTTTCCATAATGGCTGTATCCACTTATGTTCCCACCAACAATGCATAAGAGTTCTCTTTTCTTCACATTCTTGCTGGAAGATGTATCATCAGATTATTTATTTTTTGTCTTTTTGATAATAGGTAGTCTAACTGGGGTGAGGTGATATCTCACTGGGGTACTAATTTGCATTTCTCTAATGCCAAGAATTTTTTTTAACATATCTCTCAGTCATTTGTATGTCTTCTTTTGAATAATGTCTATTCAGGTCTTTTGCCTGTTTTTAAATTGCATTATTTAGGTCTTTTTTTAAATTTGCAATTGAGTTGAATACCTTGCAGTAATATATTCTGAATATTGACTCCTTGTTAGATGCATAACTTGGAAATAATTTCTCCCATTTTGTAGGTTGTCTCTTCAATTTTTCACTGTTTTTTTTGTGTAGAAACTTTTAGTTTGATATAATCTCATTTGTCTATTTTTTACTTTTGAGGTGTTACTTAAAAAACCCTTGCCCAGTCCAATTTCATGAAGCATTTCCTCCATATTTTCTTCTAATAGTTTCATAGTTTTAGGTCTTACATTTATGTCTTTATGCACCCCCACCCCCCAATTGTTATGTTTAGAAAATCATTTCCCATCCAGCAATATGATAAAACTCACCTATGTTTCCTTAGTTTGATTTGTACATTTTTCTTTATGGTCCATATAGAATTTATCTGTGAAAAGATGAGTCTCTAAGCTACTATTTTTCAAATAGTTAATTTTTTGTCTACCATGTATTTAATAATTCATTTTTCTACTTGTTTGTGATGATTTTTTATTATGTATTAATTTATTTCAGGTATTGATCTGTATCACTGGAATAGTTACTCTGTCTAACTGGTCTATAATAATTGCTGTGTGAGGACCATACCGACTTGATTATTTCAGTCCTTTTTTTTTTTTTTTTTTTTTTTGAGACAGAGTTTCACTTGTCATCCTCAGTAGAGTGCTCTGGCATCACAGCTCACAGCAACCTCAAACTCTTGGGCTCAAGTGATTCTTTTATCTCAGCCTCCAGAGTAGCTGGGACTACACATGCCTACTACAATGCCTGGCTATTTTTAGAAGCAGGGTCTTGCTCTTGCTTAGGCTGGTCTCAAACCTGTTAGCTCAGGCAATCCACATGCCTCAACTTCCCAGAGTGCTGGCTCGGTGCCTGTGGCTCAAGTGGCTAGGGTGCCAGCCACATACACCTGAGGTGGTGGGTTTGAATCCAGCCTGGGCCTGCGAAACAACAATGATGGCTGCAACCAAAAGATAGCCAGGCATTGTGGTGGGTGCCTGTAGTCCCAGCTACTTGGGAGGCAGAGGCAGGAGAATCGCTTGAGCCTAGGAGTTGGAGGTTGCTTGAGCTGTGATGTCACAGCACTCTACGCAGGGACAGCTTGAGGCTCTGTCTCAAAAAAACAAACACCAAAAAAAAACTTCACAGAGTGCTAGGATTACAGGTGTGAGCCACTGAAGATTATGTCAGTCTTATGATTGTTTTCATGGCTAACAGGGCAAGTCATTCACTTTCCATCTTAAAAACTATAAAGCAAGCCAGGCACAGTGGCTCATGCCTATAATCCCAGCACTTTGGGAGGCTGAGGCCAGAGGATCTCTTGAGGCCAGGAGTTTAAGACAAGCTTGGCAACATAATGAGACCCTGACTCTACTACAGAAAAAAAAAAAAAGGAGGGTGGTACCTGTGGCTCAAGGGAGTGGGGTGCCAGCCCCATATATCAGAGGTGGCAGTGGTGGGTTCAAATCCGGCCCTGGCCTAAAACTGCAAAAAAAAAAAAAATTAAAAAAATTAACTGGGTGTGACGGCACACCTGTAGTCCTAGCTACTTGGGAAGCTGTGGTGGGAGGATTACTTGAGCCCAGGAATTTGAGGCTACAGCAAGTCGTGATGATGCACTCACTCCAGCCAAGTTAACAGAATGAGACTCTGTCTCATTGATTGCAAGTGAGGAAGGAATTCGTTTCTTTATATTAACCAGGGATTAGTTTGCACCTTTTAAAAATCAAATATTCTATATAGCTATAAATAATGTTTTTTTATGTACACATTTATAAGCGATTAAATGAAACAATACTTTAGCTTACTGAAGGGCTAAATGGAGTGTGGAAACTAAAGTTTCATTGAGTATAATAAACTGCTTGGTGAATGGATCTTGGAGGTCTTAGGTTGTATCTCACTTTTGTCTCTAAGTACTTTTCCAAAATTCCCAGACTAATCCTTACTTCCTCTTACTAATACCTTACTTCCTCTTCCTCTTCTTCTTTTGAGACAGGCTATGTTGCCCAGGATAGAGTACAGTACTGTCATCACAGCTCATTAAAACTCAAAGTCCTGGGCTCAAGTGATGCTCCTGCCTCAGCCTCCTGAGTAGCTGTGCCTCTGGGCATGGTGGTGCATGCTTTTTGGTAGAGATGGGGTTTGGTCTTGCTTTGTTGCTTAGACTGGTCTCAAATTCTTGGCCTCAAGTGATACTCCCTTCTCAGCTTCCCAAGTGCTCAGATTACAGGCATGAGTCACCAGGTCTGGCCTGTATCTTACTTTTTTCTCTATTTGCTGGTGTTTCCCAAGATCACCACTTTTACTTTGTCACTATTATGTTTCTGCCTCAGACTCTTAGTTCTCTGAATGTTCCCAATGCAGAATACTCTCTTGACTATGTTTTCAGCTCTTAAGCCTGGTCAAACATTTATGGACTGTCTTGGGTTTTTCTAGGCTAAACCAGGGCCCTGAAACGTTCCCACCTATGTTCTATCCTGTAGATAGATGCTCACTGACTGAGTCCTGAACTCATGGGTAATACTTGAATAGAGTCCTCCAAATGAGGACAAAAAGGATTTGTACCCTTACCTTTTGGAGTTAAGTCTGTCAGTACTTGCATGTCCTAGCTTCCTCCAGTAGGAGGTGCTGATGTCCACTAGTTGTAGCTTTTGTTTATCACTTAGCTCTGTGTGAAATGAGGTAAGTGACATAAACATGTGACATACCTGGATTAAGTTCTTGGCACCTGAATGTACACCAATGCAAAAAATTCTATGTCCAGCTTTAGTTTGTGGACTAGACATTGGCACTCAAAAAGTATAACAGAAAGTTATATAGGTGTGGTAGCTGACACCTGTAATTCTAGCACTCTGGGAGGCTGAGGCAGGAGGATCTTTTGAAGTCAGGAGTCTCAGGTTTGAGGCTACAGTGACGACACCATTGCACTCTAGCTGGGTAGACAGTGTGAGACTCTGCCTAAAAAAAAAAAAAAAATCTATCACTTATATATTGAGCTCCAAATGTAGAACAGATATCTCATGTTACAAGTGAGGGAAGTTTATTTATCCAACCAAGCAATAATACTGACCACTCTGTGAAATAATAGAAAGATGAAGGGATGGTCTCTGCATACCAATAACTTATTGTTGATGTAGGAGACAAAATAGTTTGTGGATAATTTAAGATAAGGCAGAAAAAGAGAAGTCCTATAATAGAAGAGTCCCATGGGAGTTTAGATTACTTCTAAGTGTGGTGATCAAGGACACTTTCATGGAGGAGACAACAGGTGAGTTGAGCCTTCAGGGCTTAATTTTCACAAGGCAAAGATTCAGGAAAGTACCAAAAGTGTAGGAGGACCAAGGCACAGTTTGATTTGACCAGAACCAAGGAAGATGGGTGGAAAATAAGGCTGGAAAGATGGAAGTTTGGCCACACAGGGCAAAGCTCTAAACAAAGACATCGGGATTTGGCCTAACTTTTGCCATAAACATCTGACATTGCATAAATGTATTTGCTCTGGCCAGAAGTTCTCAGAAGGCCAGAACAGAGCATCATGTCTGTGTCTTTCTGGAGGAGACATCTCAAGGAGACCCTGCTCTCTAGTTCCGTGTCAGGAGCAACAATGAACAGCAAGGACCAGATGCATTATCTTAGCTGTTTGGAGACAAGTAAGCAAAGGGAACATAAAAACTCTGGCCAAAGCCACCGAATAAAAAGAAGAGATAAGTGTGCACGTGAGGTGGGGTAAAGAGGGGAACAAGCTGCAGTGATCTGGGATTTGTCTGCTAGCTTGGGATGGCCTGACTGCAGGCAAGCTGGATGGCCACGGAGTGATGTGAGGATGGAGACCAGGTCCATGGACCAACCATCAGCACAATCTTAAATATTATATTGAAAAATAGTGGGTAAGGGCAATGATTTATAGTGGCTTTGCCTAGATGGTTTCTGCTAACAAAAATTAAGTTTTTCCAATATCTAGGGCTATATTAAGTATTTTTATATTTTTAGTTTTCAGTTTGATCTTGAGTTCTCTAGGATTGATGGTAAGACTTGGGCAGAAATAATGCAAAAATTCCAAGGAGCAAATCGATGTTAGAAATGGAGAAACTAGCCTAGACTTGGTGGGTAGGCTAGGGCCATGTACCTAAGTGTTCCTCTATTAGGTATATACCCAGATGATCAAAAATTATTTTACCACAAAGACATTTGTACCAGAATGTTTACTGCAGCCCAAATCATAATTTCCAAGTCATGGAAACAGCCCAAATGCCCATTGACCCATGAACGGATTAATAAATTGTGGTATATGTATACCATGGAATACTATGCAGCCATAAAAAGATGGAGACTTCACATCTTTTACGTTTACCTGGATGGAGCAGAACATATTCTTCTTAGTAAAATATCTAAAGAATGTGGAAAAAACTACCCAGTGTACTCAATACTACGATGAAATCAATATATAATCACCTATACATTCATAGGAATGGTAAAACATAACTATAGTCCAGAAAGAAGGAGGTAAGAGGAGTGGGAGGGAAGCCAGGAGGAGGAGGGGGGACCTCACCTAATGTACATAATGCAATGATACATTTCAAAACTATTAAGAATAGTATATAAATGTCTTACCTCAACAAATAAGTGAGGAGATGGTTATGTTGATCAGTCAAATGTTAGCATTCCACATTGTATATCAAATCAGCATGTTGTACCCCATAAATGCATGAATGTACACAATTATGATTTAATAAAGAATAAAAAAAATGGTTTATCATACCGGGTAAGAGATGCTAGAAAGACAAGGAAGTGCTAGAGAGATAAGAAAGATCTCCCAGTTTCTATACCCACAACAATCACCTAGATTATGCTAAAAACATAAACATAAAAAATAATATACTGTCCTCTATGAAGCTAAAAAATGCTATAAGAAGGGGCTGATGAATAGGAGATTTTCACTTAAACATCCATCGTTCTGTTTCTTCCCTGGAAACTACAAATGCATACACATTTGTTTTTCTTTGACCAAATGAAAAATTATAGAATGTTAAAACTAGATACTGTCAGGATCTTTTTGAACACCATTTGTCAGGGCCTGGGACTGGCCAGGTCTTGGGCCCAGCTTAGGTAGGTTCTGGACGCGGACCACTAAGCTACCTTGCTCAGGAATAGTTTCTCTTAGGTGCTTGAGGTCTATCTACTTTAGCTGGAGAGAGAGAGAGAGACAGAGTATCTTAGAGAGAGTAAAGCAGTCTTCTTAGAACAGATAGATCTTAGTCTTTAGCAGAGCTTGGTAATCTTCATCAGAGAGAGCCGTGCTGGTGTTCTGCAGGCGGGAGAGGAGACAGAGTCAGAGTAAGTAGATCCGTGATAGAATGCGCATGCTTTTTGACTGCCGGCTCCTCCAGCCTAATATAAGGCTGAGCTTGTGCCCCTCAACACCACAGGTGTAGAGACTGCCAATTCACCAATGCTCTCATCTTGCCAGCTCTCTCGTGCTAGTTAGAACTAAATCTCTCTCCATGCCCTTCTCACCAAGGTGTTCCATTACAGGTATTTCTTATAACTCTCACTCCTCCTAGCCATAGGCTATACGGGCTGCTACAAGTTACTTTGATAATATTTGTTTATTCGTTAATTTAAGGGAATTGAGCACTGACCACGTGCCAGGTGTGGTATACAATGGAGTATTCAGATGGCCAAAGGAGCTTACATTTTAGTGGAGAGCATGGATTTTAAGAGCAAGTGGAAATAAAAATTGATGGTTCAAATAATTACAAATCATGTTAAGTTATAAAGAGTCAAATTATGAGCTGAAATAGGGAAAAGGAGATCAGAAAGGGAATATAGGTGTAGCAAGGTGAAGGGGCCGGGGCAAGGTCAGCACAGTGAGTGGTAGGGCCAGAACCCTATCTCCTAACTCCTGGGATCCTTTGACTATGTCATGTGTTCTCTGCTTTGACACAGAATCTGCCTTCCGTTCTTTGGCAATCTGTATAAATCCTGGATGATTTCTTGGCTAGTTTCTAAAAGCATGTGGGAAGCTGGGTAAGGGGAGGGGAGAGCTTTACCAACTTCAGGTGTGCTACGTGCTGCTACATAGCTGAACAACACACAGAAAAGGGACACAACAAACTTTTAGAGGTCATTGTCCTGTCCTGGAGAAGATCTATAGAGTGATGTAATCCTTAGCAATAGAACATGTGTGTAGGTGTGTAGGGGACGAGAAGGGTCTGGCTGCCTTTTCTTCTACCTCTATGAAAATAATCTGAGACCCCCCACTGGTCTCCATCTGCTTAGGCAGGGCTGCTTGTCAGCTTTTGGATTAGGCAAAGGTAATATTGTTATATTATAATGAATAAGTCATCTAATTCAAAGAAAGTACCATTATGAATAATAGAGTTGGCTGATAAAGAGAAATTTCATGGCCTATAACATTTTGTAAAAGTTTTTTTGTAACAAAACAGAAGTTGTGCTTTCATTGTATTTCTTTAACAATCCAGTTTCCATTAATGAATATAGTGACTTTGCAAATGATAGTTTAAAAATTACAATGGTAGGTGGCACCTGTGGCTCAAAGGAGTAGGGCAGGTTCAAAGCCAGCCCTGGCCAAAAATTGCAAAAAAAAAAAAAAAAAATTACAATGGCTGAGTCCAGTCCTCAGTTTCTGGTCTCCAGCCCAAGGATGTGGTAGACAAAGTTTGAGGCTGAAGCAGTGAAACAAGAATAAGTTCACTGTCTCTGTTACAGTTGGGAGGTCTGTGCTGGCATACCAATCAGAGAATGGGTCACAATGCCCTGTGCCCCAGATTCAATCTCCAACACTCTATTAAAAAACATAGAAATCATGTTCTTATTTTCAGGGCACATAAACTCTGTAAGTAGTAGCATCACAGGAAAATTTCCTGCCTGACTCCTGTTTGTCTGAAGCCTTTGATTTCTTAGTTCTTTCTGCCATCCTAATATATACCTTGAACTGGGCCTGATTATACCACAGTCTACAAACAATCAGACAGGCTAGAATTGTCTTAAACCACAACACAGCACATTATTTTGATAATCTATTATTTAGATGACTTTTTAAGTATTTGAATAACATTAGTGAGATTTCAAAATAATCGACCACATGTTAAACCATGATGCAGATCAACACAAATCAAACTAAAAAAAAAATACCTTTCAGAATAACCAGTGGTGAGGCCAGGGACTGTGACTCATGCCTATAATCTTAGCACTATGGGAGGCTGAGTCAGGAGGATTGTTTGAGCTCAGGAATTTGAGGCTGCAATGGCCACTATAGACTGGGAGACAGGGTAAGACCTTGTCTTTAAAAAAAAAAAAAGTGGCATTATTTTCTTAAGAAATAAGGGAGATATCTAGGAACCAGAAAATTAGGGGTATTTGATCTTTTAATCAGAAACAAAAAAGGTAAGGTATTTCCATTGCTTTACTTAAGAAAGTGATCTTTTTCGTGGATGCAGAAGTAGAGGTCCAGAGACAGCCTCGTCAATATCCAAGGTCAGCAATAGAGACTAACTAGGTATCTGGGAACCTATGTTGTTATCTGAACAGAATAAACAGTATTCCAACCTACCAAATGGACTGCCCAAATCTTTATGTATTAATCTGCTATTAATCATGGGATTAATGTCCCCACAATGGGAAATGGTACATTTGGTAGGTTGGATTATTGTTCCCAATGTTTCCTTCCCAATTCCTGGTTGGCTTCCCGTTATAATGTTATGCCTCCATCTCCTTTGCCATGTGGCTTTGTTGACACTGTGCAAGACAGACTATATTCCCCATTCCATTGAGGTTGGTCCTGACAACATGACTAGCTTTGGCTAATGGAATGTCAGCAGATGTGATATGTGCAGAGTCTACAAATGTGCTTGCATGATTTGGCTTGGCCTCTTATGCTCCTGTGATCCACTATGAGAGGAACATGTCCTGTGTGGCTTCTGGTCTCAGACTGAGGAAATGTGTAGAGCAAATCCGAACCCAGCCTGCAACCTGGGGCCAAGACCTGGCCAAATTGTTTCCTGAAGCAGAGCTGCCCTAACTTAGAAAAACAAATGTTTATTATTGGAGATTGCCTGGATGTGTGTGTTATGTTTTGTTATGCAGCATTGTCACAGCAATAGCTGATGAATATAGTAAAGATTTGTGCAGCAGCCTACAGATATCAACTGGGGCAACTGCAGTCTGGAATTCACTTATCCATCATGTGTGCGCTAAACTCCTTTTGGCGAGCATGTTTGGTGATTGTGCTGGACTTGGAGAATCAAATAGCAGTAATGTGCGTGGTAGACTCATATAAGAGAGTCTAATAATGTCAGATTCCTAAAAGACAACATAGAAAGGTGACAATAAGACTCTTTACAGTGTGCTGTGGCTACACAGCATGCCCAGAGGGACTCAGGGAAAGTGACCCAGAACATAGCATTTGAATAAGATCTTTGAGGACGAGTAGGACTTTATCCTAAGGGAAGAGGAGAAGGGCATTCTAGACCAGGGAAGAGTGCAGAGGCAGGGCCACTGGAGCGTCCATGAAAGGGAGAGCAGGCGGGGCACAGTGGCTCACTCCTGTGTGCCTAGCACTTTGACAGGAAGATTTCTTGAGGTCAGGAGTTTGAGACCAGCCTGAGTAAGACCTACACGCTTTCTCTACAAAAAATACAAAAATTAACTGGGTGTGATAGTTTGTTTGTACCTGTAGTCACAGCTACTTGGGAGGCTGAGGCAGGAGGACTGTTTTAGCCCAGGAGTTGGAGGTTGCAGTGAGCTATGATGAAGCCACTTCACTTTAGGGTGGGTGAGAGAGCAAGACCCTGTCTCAAAACAAAACAAAACAAAATACAAACAAACAAAAACAAAAAAGGGAGAGCAGCTCAGTGTGTTTAAAGAATAGAGGGGCGTGGTAGAAAATAAGGCCAGAAAGTTGGACTGGGTGTGTTGGAAGAGCCCGAGACTAAGGAATATGGACTTTATTGAATTGCTTTAGTTCATGGACTTTTAAAAAGGAACTCTTTGAGATTTGTAAACAATGGGTGATGCAATCAAAGCCATGTTTTAGAACAGCATTTCTTAACTGTGTGTTTCCAGGACCTGGAAGTTGTTAAGAAATACAAATTTTCAGCCTACTAAACCAGACCTACTAAACCAGAAACTCTAGGGTGGGCCCAGCAAGCTGTGTTTTAAAAAGCATCCTGGCTGATTCTGATGTATGCTAAATTTTGAGATTGACTACTTAGGACAATCCTCTTCTAGCTGTCAGAGTCTGGAGCGAGGTATTCATGCACATTTCTGGAGCCCCAGCAGAATCAGGAGGCTTTTCCCTTCAGGGTAAGGAAAGATGGGAGATTTTTACCACTCACCTGGCCTCAGAGCAATAAGATTTAGCAGGCCAGAGCATAGGCAGTGTAGGCATTCACTCATTCATTCACTCATCTGTTCAACAATCCTTTCGTGGCACTGAACTGGGTCTTGGAGATAGAAATCTGGGAAAGAGGATGTTGCCCTGCGAGGGACCCACATCCAATGGCATCAGTCCTGTTGTGGATGGAGCAAAATTCTAAATTCTTACTAGCTTCTGTTTGTCTTTAGAGGTTAATGAACAAATCTTTGATCAATGTTAAGGTCTGTAATAATGAGGATGATGATAATGGCCTTCACTGGGCACTTACCACATGCCAGGCTCCATGCTGTTTTTTGTGGCTATGAAGTCTTCACAATACATCCATGAGGTGTAGTCTCCAGATCTTATAGATGAGTGAATTGAACGAGATACAGGGAGGGTAAACATCTGCCTACTTTCCCACAAACTTGTAAGTACAGAAATGGAATTTGAGCTCAGCCAGCCACCATGCAGATGGCATCTTTCCACCTCCTGGGCTAGAAGAATATTGAGAACTCTAGGAGAAACTAGGTAAACAGTACATTGTAAGAGCAGAAACTTGGAGGGCACAAGGAGAAAACAACTTAATTCTTTTCTGTCTTTTTTTTTTTTTTGAGACAGAGTCTTACTTTGTTGCCCTTGGTTAGAGTGCTGTGGCATCATAGCTCTTAGCAACCTTCACTCTTGGGCTCAATTAATTCTCTTGCCCCAGCCTCCTGAATAGTAATAAAAGTGTCCATTCAAAGGTGGGAGTCAAAACTCTAGATTTCATTTAAGGTTCTCTCTCTCTCTCTCTCTCTCTCTCTCTCTTTTTTTTGTTTGTTTAGTAGGCTTGGGCCAGGTTTGAACCCACCAGCCCTGGAGCATGTGGCTGATGCCCTAACCACTGAGCTATGGGTGCCCAGCCATTAAGATTCTTTCTAAAGCTCTGGACTGCAGCAGGCCTAGGAGTCTTGGTGGGGAGGGGGGGGGGCAGGGCATGGTTGGCTCCCTCTTGTTTCCTCATCTTGGGGTCTATGCAGCCCTAACTACTGCCACATTCTCCATGGCCCCAGGCTCTCATAGGGAGAAGAGATGAGTAGAAAAGATCAGGGACAGGAAAGGTCTTACTTGACTGGCAGCACTGCCATCTGGCGATGGTTTCTGCTGACCATGGCAGGTAGCTCAAGCTGACTCTGGGATCTGCAGAATTTCACAGCAGAACTTTTTAGGGGGTGCACTTGTGGGTTCTCTGCTGGGGACATGTAACTGGACTGCCTGTGTCATACCTTGGACACATGTTCTCTGTGGCTGTTTATGTTTTCCCTCTCAGTCCCTGGGAATCCAGAGTTCAGCCCTGGCTTCGGGACAGAACCCTCTTCCAGGTCGTGTCTCTCTCCTGAGCGCTTATCTGGTTTGTAGGGAACATTCAGGTGTTCTTTGTCCCAACAAATACTGGGAATATCGGTCAGTCTGAACTTGGCTACTCTTTCATTCTGTTGCTCTGGCAGCTGGCTGTTGCCTTTCTGCTTTTCCATGTGTATCAGATTAGTCCACTGTGTTGGTTGTGTTGTGCAGATTCTGTGAATATAAGTCAAGCTTTCCACGTGGATTTCTTGAGGAAGCCCTTTGCTTGACTTGTGGCGACAGAAATACATCTTTCTCCTTCCCACAGGGCTGGGGAAGAAAAGTTGCCATAACTCTCTAACAACTTTTTTTTGTAAAGAAACATTTAAATTTTTAATTATATTTTAACTCTGATCCTTTTATATCTTAGAGATATGCAAGGGATAGGGTAATAAAACCAGGCAAGCCATGTCCTTTGTAAGTTTTTCTTGAGTGGCTTTAGCCAAGGTAGAAAGAGTCCCATGAAAACACCCTTATTATTAGTATTATAAACTGTGCATTTCTTCTGATTCCCTCAAGAGCTCCCTTTCATGCCCTTTATTCCCAAGGACTTGAGAGCTTTTTATTTGCATTTAAGGAGAAAATTTTAACAGTTTCAGAAGTGTGCAGGCTGAGATTTTTTTCTCGATCATTTAAAATTATAGTTAACAACTCATTAAAGATGTACCAATGTTTAAAATTGAAATAGGGCTTTAAAATAAGAAAAGAAGACATATCAAAGTTAGCCCAAATGTGGTGGGGCAGAGATTTAGTAATGTAGATTTGGATTTATGATACTCTAATTTTTTTATGCCCTTCCTCTTATCCTTCTCTGACAAACCTCAGCAGACATAATAGCAAGGTTTGTAAAATACTTCCAGAATGAGGGAGAAAAGCAAAGTGAGCCATGTGATACAAATTTTGAATGGAGAAATAAGAAAATGACTAGGGACAGAGATTTACCATAGGTTGTTGGAAACTTGATTTAAAGTTTCCTGAGCAATGGGAAGTAGAGACCAGGGATCGTAGCAATTCTTAATTCAAACTCCTCAATTGTGCAAGTTCCAAATTTAGGATTTCTAGGCAGCCCTTCAGAAGGACTGAAATACCTATAATTTTCTACTCTCTTTAGGCTTGCTAAAGAAGTAGGAACAGGCTAGAAAACAAAATGCACTCTATTTTTTTTTTTTTTTTTTTGAGACAGAGCCTCAAGCTGTCGCCCTGGGTAGAGTACTGTGGCATCACAGCTCACAGCAACCTCCAACTCCTGGGCTCAAGCAATTCTCCTGCCTCCGCCTCCCAAGTAGCTGGGACTACAGGCACCTGCCACAATGCCCAGCTGTTTTTTGGTTGCAGCCGTCACTGTTTGGTGGGCCTGGACTGGATTCGAACCTGCCAGCTCAGGTGTATGTGCCTGGTGCCTTAGCTGCTTGAGCCACAGGTGCCAAGCCAATGTACTCCATTTTAAAGTAACTAAATTATTGATTGTTTATGCATAGTCATTTAAATCTTTAGTATTGATTAAATAATAAATTAATTGATTTAGCAAATAATTACTGAGTACCTAATAATTACCTTACACTGTTTTAGGGGGTTGTAGAAACAACAAGGAATAGGAAAAGATGCAGTCTTCATCTCATATGATTTGGTATCAGGAATCAGGTAAGTAGAATGGCAGTTAAAATGGGTTGTGAGAAGTGTGTTGGACGGCAGAAGTTCAGAGAGTGGCGAGTCCACATAAGTAGCTCCTAATTCTAACTGGAGCGTGGTGGTAGCACCATGAAAGCTTCCTGGAGGAAGTGACATTTGCACTGAGATCTGCAGGGTGTCCAGGAGCTAGTCAGATGCGAAGAGAGACAAGTATTGTAAGAATACCCATGGAATACTATGCAGCCCTAAAGAAAAACGGAGACTTTACCTCCTTCATGTTTACACGTTCATTATTTTTCCTCATTTGTTCACTCATTCATTCACGATTGTTAAATATTATCATTTCTGGCTTACCTTGAAAATGTATTAACTACACATGAAATTTTAAAATATAAATGATATGTATAAGTATCAAACCCATAGATGTAAAAAAAAATCAAAGCCTTTGGTTATTCCTACCACTCAAAAAATGTGGGAATGAGAAAAAAATAAAATTGAAGAAAACTAAGTAGAAAAAACTAATGGGACATTTGACACTGTATTTGAGAAACTACTATCTCTTATTGACAGAAATTGTTGAAATTCTTAGAGAGTTCTCAAGGTGCTCATCAGATATTTTGGTCCTAATTTAACTCTTAATGTGTTTCACTCTTGCTCTTATAGGGTTAGACAGAATTACATATGGCTTCTCACCAGATGGTTCTGTCCTTCTCACCCAATCTCACTTCTCATGGGTTGTCCTAGTCAACCTATGTCTCACATAGAGCTAACATAGGTAATAAATTGTTTCTTTAACATTTAAATTCATTACCATTTGGAGATGACGGAGTTAATGATGCAACAATAAGAAGAAACTGAAGTTGTTTTTATTTGTAATATTTTTTGAAAAATAATTTTAAAGTCATTTGTCATTGCTGTTGATTCAAAAATCCTTTACAAAGTCGTGATATCCTGGTAATGGGGCAGCCTAGAGGATATTGTGAGTTATCTGGGAGGCTAGAATCCTTTCATTTAAATTTGGGCATGCAATTTAGCATTGGTTTCAAATGATTGCCTGAGGTTCTATAAAATTACAGAATATATGGGCTTGGCACCTGTAGTCAGTGGCTAGGGTGCTGGCCATGTACACCGGGGCTGGCAGTTCAAACCCATCCTGGGCCTGCCCTACAACAACAATAACAAAAATAGCCGGGCATTGTGACAGGTGCCTGTAGTCCCAGCTACTTGGGAGGCTGGGGCAAGAGGATAGCTTGAACCCAAGAGTTTAAGGCCACTGTGAACTATGATGGTCACCCAAGCAGACTCTCAGTGGAGAGCCTGTTGTCTCCTGAGCGCTTTCTGGAAGGGGCCCATAGGGCGCCCAAATCAGCATCTACCATATAAGTATTCACAATGCTCTATAAGTAGGTTTTTTTATATTTTTATTTTATTTTATTTTATTTATTTTATTTTTTTTTTTTGAGACAGAGCTTCATTTCATCACCCTGTGTTGAGTGCCTGGCATCATAGCTCACAACAACCTCAAACTCTTTGGTTTAAGCGATCCTCCTGCCTCAGCCTCCTGAGTAGCTGGGACAACAGGTGCCCACCACAACACTGGGCTAATTTTCTACTTTTACTTGGGACTTGGGATGAGGTCTTGCGTTTGCTCAGGCTAGTCTCAAACTCTTGAGCTCAGGTAATCCATCTGCTTCGGCCTCCCAGGGTGCTGATATTACAGGTGAGAGCCACTGTACCTGGTCTTTGTAAGTTAAATTTTTAAGATAGCCTTTTCTAAAGTTTGAATTAAAGATGAGGACATGGGCAGTGAGGTCAGCATAGACAGCATAAGTCTGGAGGAAACACAGGTACCGTGCAGCAGCTGCAACAGGCTGCTAAGGTTTTTGAAGTGTTATGTTTTTCTCTTTGCTGAAATTATTTATTTCATGACACCACGAAAAAGGGAATCCTCAACTTATCCTATGAAGCTAGTATCCCCTTGATATCAAAGCCAGAAAATGATATAAAGAAAAAAGAAAACGATAGACCAATATCCATTACAAATATAGATGCAAATATCTTCAGCAAAATTCTAGCAGACAATTCAACAGCAAATCATAAAAGATAATCTTCTAGGATTAAGTGGGTTTTATCCCAGGGATGCAAGGATGGTTTAACATATGCAAATCAATAAACATGATTCACCACATAAACAGAAATAAAAACAAAGACCATATGCCCATCTCAGTAGAAAGAATTTGATAAAATCCATCAGATGCAGAAAAACAGTTCGATAAAATTCATCACTCTTTCAAAATTAAAACCTTTAACAAATTAGGCATAGGAAGAACATACCTCAAAATTATAAAAGCCTCATATGACAAACCCATCAAATATGTAAAATGATTTTTATTAGATGATAGCCCATAAATATACTATAAGAGTAACATTCTAAATGTGTTAACTGAATGATTTAACATTTGCAGAAAAATATACTCTGCTTAAGCATTACATTTTTTTCTGTAAAATATTGGCTAAAATTCAGGACAAGTTTATAAGCATGTCCTGTATTTTGCTCCCTTAGTTCCCAGTGAAATGTTTTTTATCCCGAGTGCATAATTACCGTAAGGTTTATTTAGAAAGCAGTTCTGTCTGAGAACACTTAATTTCTACTCCTCTGGTCTTTGATAAAGACGCTCCAAGTGGGTTTTTAAATTTCCTGGTGGGCAGTTATTATTCTCAGCTCATTCGGTAGGATATATCAGCAAATTAGCCCCTGTCGCCTGCCTGGTGTAGGACTACAAAATAAAGCTTTCTATTATAACACTCTCATTGACTTGACATAGAACTTTTTCTATTTCGGGAAATTAGAACCTAACCTTGAATTCAAAGGTCATTATTGCTTCAGAGGGGTTGGATGTAAGCTAACTTTCCTTTTGAAATGGGCTTTTGTATGACTAAATTTAAGTGAATACACGAATATTTGCATTTATAATGACCCTTATTATTCAACTTTTTCTATTAACGTGACGATATTTAGCAGTAGTGGCATTATTGTGATTTTTCAGTTCAAGAATTCAAGGTGCACAGAGGCTCCAAAACCCACACAGCAGTGAATCTGAGGAGAGGCCAACAACAGACAGACTGGCGTCTCTGAGAGTCTGTCTCCTTCCTTGTATGTGGCTGTGCACCTCTGCAAACATCAGAATTAGTTTCACTTGCTCATATTTGTATTTTATCACTCTTTAGACACTATTTGAAATCTTATCAGTAGTGGTAAATTTTTTTATTATCAAAACTGAAAGTGATCAAATGCCATTTCTGTGATGTATAAATAAAACAAGTGTGCGCTATGAAGCCATTTATATGAGTTAATAAGACATCGCTGCTATGTGTGAGTTAAATGATAAGAAATTTGACCAAACCAGCTTTACAAAATTATATATAATTCAGGAAAAGTGCTGTAATGTACTAATGTCTCAATATAGGCAAGTACTGATGAGTACCAGAAGAGGCTCAGTTATACAATGTTTTTTCAAATATTATCCAGAGATACTTAGATGTTACAGATTAAGCCCAACAAGATTTTGAGTCTTTCATTCATAAGCATACTTTGTTTCTAAGAAAAAAGAAGGAGGAGGATTGAAAGAGAGGTGGGAATAGAGAGAGGAACAGAAAGAAAAATTATGAAGAAAACGAAGCGGACTGTTCTCTTGAGGGCAGCTGGGGCCTAAGTCAGTCTGACGCGGCTTGTGAAGTGCGGGCATACGTTTCCAAGCATCGTATTAAAATTTCATGATCAATAAAGCTGAAAGCTGCAGAACAGACCAGCAAAATAAGTGCTCACAATTCAGCAGCAGACGGATTTAATAAAATGTCATCCCCCAGCCTCAGCAGCAGTGCCAGGAGCAGATGACCACCCTGATTAGAACCTGTCCGATGGATCTCTGTTTGTCAGGTAATAATAAACTCAGGACGGCACTTTTGTTCCACGTTGTATTTACTCTCCAAGATACATGAGCCAATTCGTATTCTAATATAGTTCTGCTTTTACACTGACACAACAAATCAGACATCTTCCTTTTGTTATTTATAAGGGGGGAAAATCCACTATCATTTACCCACTTTCATAGTATACACGGATATGTAGACTCGTCTCTCGGTTAAGTCAGTTTTAATTCCAGAGGCTTGGCCCTTGTGTCCACACACCTCTCATCTCTTTTTTCAATGCAGTTTCATCATTGCAGGAGTTTGACGTGTTTTGGTTAAGGACGTGGAGAATGTTGCCTTCTCTACTTACTGAGAAGGTCAGTAAAATTTTACCTAAGATAATTTCAATGGAACCAAGTACTAAGAAATAAATACTTATTTAAAAAAAAAAAGTTTTGGCTTAAGGAAACGCCTGTCCTTTTTAAGGTCATTCATTAGGCCAGGTTAAAGCTGGGGAAAGCATGTGACCAAGAAGATATCCCTGGGTGACTCCCCCCAAAAAACATGATTTCTTCTGTTCATTGTTTTGTTGAATCAATGGCTTGGGAATGACTGAAAAAAGCACTTAAAAAGATTTGAACAGTATTTCTTCACAGAAATGATGTATTAGGATATGTTTGTATCTGTTGGTAAGTACTGTGAAAATAGGCCCTGGTGATAGTCAGAGAGTTAGTCAACAGTGAGAGTTTCTTTTAAGTTACTCTACCTACCAACCCATCATCTTGTCCCTGAAATTTTTTCAGTAAAGTGTCTATCCAGGGACTGCTTCATTTATTTATTTATTTATTTATTTATTTATTTATTTATTTATTTATTTATTTATCTTTGAGACGGAGCCTCAAGCTATCCACCTGGGTAGAGTGCCATGGCATCACAGCTCATAGCAACCTCCAACTCCTGGGCTCAAGCGAGTCTCCTGCCTCCGCCTCCCAAGTAGCTGGGACCACAGGCACCTGCCACAATGCCTGGCCATTTTTTGATTGCAGCCATCATTGTTGTTTGGCGGGCCCGGGCTGGGGATG
>CAUYQV010075291.1:0-15562 GCA_963574575.1 Galagoides demidoff | reverse complement strand
CAGGAGTTGGAGGTTGCTGTGAGCTGTGATGCCATGGCCCTCTACCCAGGGGGACAGCTTGAGGCTCTGTCTCAAAAAAAGAAACATAACTGAGGTCTTCAGCTCTATTTGGAATGACTACTGACTATTTAGAGAATAATCACTTCTGAGATGGAAAGAAATATTTGGTGGCTTGGAGAAGACTCTCTTATGGTGGGGATATTCACCATATACACATGTGCACACATATACACATGTGCACACATATACACCTGCACACAACCCCAGACACACATGCACACACACTGACCCCCCACACACTTATGCACACTCACACACCCACATACATCCACAAGCCACACACATGCATACACACACATGTGCACACATGCACACACTCTACAGTGGAAAGGACAGGACTTCAAGTATAACTGAGATTTAAAGAACAGGAATTTGCTGGAAGGTCTTTGGAAAGTACAGCATGCCATGCTGGCAATGGGGCTGTAAGTTGATCAGACTCTTTTCATGCCATGTGTTCAGTCCATTGGCTCTGTCGGTCCAGTGGCCTCGTCCCCCAGAAAATCTCCCTGCTTCACTTCTTCTGCTTCTCCTGTTCAGGGGTTGTGAGCTGTTACTCTGGTTACCAGCTTTACAAAGTTTTGAGGAAGGACTCTGAAAGTCCCACTTCCTGTCAGGTGACTTCTTTGGATAAAATAAAACTAAGACTTTGAATATGTAGGAAGATGGTGGCATCCATCCTAACTGTGTAGAATTGTAGGGGGCAGTGTTTCATAAGGTACAGCATGCTGTGCTGGCAAAAACATGAGTAAGCTACAATAGCGCCCTGGGCCAGCCTTCCACTGGCTTGGTTTTCTGCTAAATACTTTCTGCTAACTTTAGATGTCCCTTGGATCCCTAAAAGGTTCCATTAGAAATAGCTTTCTTTCTCAGCAATGCAATACTAACATTAACTACAAAGCCTACCTTAGGTTTCTCTGTTGAGCCTTTGTGTTAGAACTGATTATAGGAGGAAAATTGTTTTGACTGGTTAACCCATGTTAGGTTGAGAGTTCCACTGACAAAGATTTTTGGAAAAAAATTCCACTTCACTTGGCCTACATCTCTCCTTCCTCCTGGGAAAGAAGAATTCAATACTCTTCAGTGTGTGCACTGGACATTTATTAGAGCAGAAGGATGCTAGCTCCCATCTGCCCATGCTCAGGAAACCACTCAGGAAATGATACAAGCCTGGTTGGATTCTTGGACAAGCACAGAGAAGCTGAGTCAACAGCACTTTCAAAGCAATCTGCCTTCTTAAAGTAAAATCATAGATTTTAAAGTTAGAAAAGGCTTTTAAAAAATAAAGGCCCTTCTTACAGCATTACTTCATTTACAATTATTATAATTAATTACATGCTTAAGTCTCTCATATTGTTGTTTCTATTCCCTTTTTTTCTTCATTTTTCCTTTTCTCTTTTGAGTAAATTGTCCATATTTTAAATATCCCATTTTCTGCTCCATGTTGATATTTTATATTTGGTTACATCTCTTTTGTTAGTGTGAAAGACAGAAAAATGATCCCCACTGACATCTACATCCTAATCTCCAAAATCTGTGAATGTTACCTTATATAGTGAAGAGACTTTGTAGATGTGATTAAGGTAAAAATCTTTAGATAAAAAGGTTACCCCTGATGATTTTTCAGGGTCCAGTGTGACCACAGGCTTCTTAGAAGGTACAAAAGGGAGGCCATGTTCAGAGAAGGAGGTGAGATGATGGAAGCCCAAGTCAGCATGCAGCAGCCATGAATAAGGAATGTGGGCAGCCTCTCAAGGCAGGAGAAGGCAGAGAAATTATTCTTACCTGGAACCTCCAGAAGAAATGCAGCTCTTTTCATATCTTGATTTTAGGTCTACAAGATTCATTTTGGGCTTTTTGACCTCCAGAATTATAAGACAATGGATTTGTATTGCTTAGAGCTACTAATTTTGTGATGATTTGTTACAGAAACAATAGGAAACCAATAAAATTAGTTTTAGGAGTTATTCTAGAAATTGAAATATGTGTCTTTAACATATCATGGTCTATCTTCAATTAATATTATATTATAAAATGAACTGTACAGAAATGTTACATTAGTACAATCTTATTTACTTCCCTCCTAAACTTTTTGCTCTTGTTATCTTATATTTTCTAAAAATTTTGTGTTATGTTGCCAGCATACTCACTTTTACCCATTTAGTTCCTCTTATTCCTTCACTGAAAACTCATTGAAGACTCAGAGTTCTATCTCATGTTATTTTCTTTTTGTTAGGAGATCTTCCCTTAGAATTTCTCATGGTGCATGTATAAAGGTTCCAAATGATCTCAGTTTCTCTCTGGATGAGGTCTTCATTTTTGCATTCATTTTAAGGAATATTTTTGCTGGAAATAGAATTCTGTGCTGACAGTGTTTTCCATGCAACACCTTAACAAAGTTGTTCCATTGTCTTCTAGCCTCCATTGTGTACAAGGAAAAGTCAGGTGTCATTTTAATGTTATTTCAGTGTTATGTAATGTATTTCCCTAGACCCCAGGCTGCTTTTAATATCTCAACTTAATTTTTGTTTTTTGGCACTTTCACTTCCAGTGTTGTACAGAAGTGTGTTTTCACTAGAGTGAAGTCATTCTGTCTGTGGTGGGGCTAGAGATAGTCTTTGTGCACTTTAGTCTCACCTACTTCTCAGCATCAAATGTTTGGAGTGGGAGTATGATTTTTCCTTCAGCAATATTAAGGATCTGAGCATCATGGGTACTTCAGGGATCTGACACCTGAGCCACCTCCTTAGAAACTGTGGAAGCTCTCCTTGATGTTTTAGATCAGAACTCCCAGGATTCCAGCCTCCTAGGGATGGATTTTGCTTTGCTCCCCAGTCCAGATTCCTGTTTTTTGTGTCACAAGAAATCTATTCAGTCCTGTTGTCCTCTACCAAACACCAAAATACCTCAGCCCTACATCCTATGAATGTTAGGGATGACTCAGAGGAGTTTTTCTTAGCTTCCTTGCCCTTTTCACAGGTAAAATACAAGACAGTTTGCAGTATTTTTCTTGCTTTAGCTGCCACACTCTGAGCTTTCTGTAGCTGAGAGTCCCTGTGCCCCTGATGGATCTCTCTCAGCTCTCCTGCACCACCACACCAAACAATGCTGGAGGACTCAACAGAGATGCTGTTCATCTCTGTGTGTCTCTCTTTTAAATCTCACTTTTTCCTGCAGCCCCCAAATCTACCCCAGCACTAGGTGAAGGCAATGGTCAAAGGTTTTTAGGTGGGGATAAGCCCACTAGTGTATGTGGCTATGCCAAGTCCTTTTCTCTTTGGCTAGCACAATGTGACTGCTGAAATTTCACTGAAATTTACATATTTTCCTTCTCCCCTCTATGATCAATTCATTTTCCATATAGAGTTATGCCAAGGATAAGGGCAGCTGTGGAATTGTTTTATTGGTTTCTTTTGTCCTCAGTTCACTGACAAGTCTTTCAATTAAACTTTTATTTTGAGATAATTATAGATTTACAAGTAATTAAATAAAAAATACAAAGATTTCATACTTTGATTTTTACACTGAAGCCCAAGATCCATTTCATGTTAATCTTTATATGAGTTGTAAGATTGGGTTGCAGTTTTGTTTTTTGCTACTGCCATTTGTTGGTTTTCCCCTGTGGATGTCTGATTGGTGGCTCTTCTTCCTCCACTGAGTTGCTTTCACATCTGTGTCAGAAATCATTTGGTGATATTAACTTGATATATGTCTGGGTTTTTTATAGTATTGGGTTTTTTTTTTTAACATGTTTGATAGAATTGATTCACTAGTCACTAAAGCCATTAAGCCTGTCTGAGCTTTTCTTTGTAAGACAATTTTAAATTACCTGTTCAATTTATTTACTTATTACATGCCTATTCAAATTTTATATTTCTTCTTGAGCCCATTTGTTAATTTGTGACTTCTATAGAATTTGTTCATTTTCTCTAATTTGTCAATATTTTTACATCAGGTTGTTTATAGAATTTCTTTATAGACTTTTGGATTTCTTAAGGTCCCATAGCAATATACACTATTTCACTCTTATTTTTTATAATCTGTGTCTCCCTCTCTTGCCTTCATTCCAGACAAACAACAATGTCCAACAAAGTTGTTTATCTTTTCAAAGAACCAACTTTTTGTTTAAGTGGTTTTCTCTATTGTTCTGTTTTCTAGTCCAATTATTTCCACTCTAATCTTCATTATTTTCCTCCTTCTGTTTTCTTTTGGTTAAATTTGCTTTCATTTTTATCCTCAGAGATAGACACACAGAGATATGAAATCTGGAACAATATGCAACAAAGTGTTTAGAGCCAGTAAATAAAACTAGAAAATGGGTTTGGGTGGTTATGGGGGAGCACCATCATAATGTCCACAGCTTTCTGGATAGTTTATATTTTTAAAACAGCTTTCTGAGTAGTTTATATTTTTAAAAAATAATGACTTTGTTATTTATTTACCTTACTATTTAGGAACACACTCAAATGGGAAATAGTCAATAAACACAAAAGAATAATAAATAAAACTCTGAAGTCTTCTCTTACTTTTCAGCCTCCTGCTCCTTCCCAGTTGCCTCCTCAGAATTAAGGAGGAGGTGATGTGACAGTTTTGTGTTGTCCCCACCCTGGTCTTTGCATTTACATGCACAGACTTCCATGTTTGTGTCACGTACATATTGAATATCATAACATGAATGAAGTTATGCTACATATATTAAAACTTACATTATTGTTTCTGCTTTTTTTTTCCTTTTTTTTTTAATTGAATGGTAACTATGTACATTAATGCACTTCTGGGGTACAGTGTGGGGTTTTCACATGCTATCTGAAATACTTCCATCAAACTAATCAACACAGCCTTCATGTCATTTTCTCTGTGTTTCTGCTTTTAAACGTGTCTTGATGGAGGTGACAACTGGAAGTGAGTTACATGTTGTAAGAGAAAGGAAAATTTTAAAAAGAAAGTAATTCCAGGTTTGGGTCTCAAGCCATACATGGAGGAGTCCAGAAACGGAAGGAAGAACATATTAGGAAGAAAAAATTAAGACTTTTCTCTTTTAGATATGTCCATTTTGAGAAATCTGTCAGATCACCCATTACAGATGACATTCAAACCTCAATTGGGTGCTACCAATTCTTTTAATGTTTGACACATTTACGAACCAAACAGCTCATTAATGTTTTATTTTCCCCCATCATTGAAATTTAACTTCTCTTCATTGAGTTTGAACATATTTAGCCTCATACTTTCTTCTCAGATAACTGATGTTTATCATTGAGATTTTTTGTTTGTATTTTCTCTTCCATATTATGACCATTTATATTCGTTTCCTCTTCCCAGTTTTTAAAACCTTTTCTTATTGAAGTACACGAATTCTCAAAATATTCTGGATGATTATTCTTTATTTGTTTTGCATGTTACAGATATTATTTCCAGGTTTTATATTTGTCTATCAACATCACCTATGGTGTTCTCCATTATAAGGAGGCTTGTTTTTTCCTTATTGCTTCTAAGATTTGCAGTTTTCTCTACTCTGAGATCATAAAAATTCTTCCTCTATTATTTTATTGTATTGTTGTGTTTTGATTTTAATCCATCTTGAATTATTTATTTATTTTTGAGACAGTCTCACTGCATCACCCTGGGTAAAGTGGCATCACAGCTCACAGCAACCTCAAATTCCTGGGCTTAAGTGATTCTCTCGCCTCAGCCTCACAGTAGCTAGGATAAAGAGGTGCCCACCACAACGCCTGGCTATTTTTTTGTTGCAATTGTCCTTGCTGTTTAGCTGGCCTGGGCCGAATTTGAACCCACCAGCCACATACACTGAGCTATGGGTGCCCAGCCTTGAATTTATTTTTTAATATTATATGAGGTAGGTTGTCTGAGTAAAAAGCCCTAAACTCTGCTGGTGTGAAACATTTCTGTGTATGGCCCTTTTGGATCCATAGTTTGTTCCACTCTCATTTGTTTATTCCTCTATTAATTCCATTTAACTAACTTATCTGAATAATTTAGGATGTTTTTGGCTGAAAGTAACAAATATTTCACTAAAAGTTGTTTAAACAATAATACTTTTATTACCATGCATAACAAGTCCAGGACTAGTGGGTCTGAAAGTTGATTCAGGTGCTCAGAGATGAAGGCTTTCCCATCTTCCTTCTCACAGCTCCTCAGAGTGTTGACTTTTACATTCAGGGCTGTTGACTCATGGCATCGAGATGCCTACTGCAGCTCCAAACATTGTAGCACCTCAGCACATCCAAAGACAGAGGGAAGGGATGACCATGGAGAATTACTTAGGGTTAGAGTAACTGTAAGTGATAGAAAATCCCATTAATATGACTTACATAAGACACTTATTTTTATTTGAAGGTCCAGGCAGGAGGATCAGGGCCAGGAGATGACAGTAACTCAACGTTCCTCTTGCATTTTGGCTCCATCACCCCTGAATGTGAAGTCGTGGTTCGACATGGTGCCATCTGCATTATAAGAAACTTAGAAGAAGGGGCAGATGAGATGTGTGTCTGTCTCTCAGGCAGGTCCTCAGATGCTGTCGTGTGACCCCTTGGCTACTGCATGCTGATCAGAACTCAGTTACATGATGACAGCCATTTTTTTAAAAAATGAAAGTTACTGTCTTTATTCTGGGTGTAAAAGGATCACAGGGATCTTTTACAATATCACACAAGAAAATGGATGTCGGAAACACAGCTGTTCATCTGTTTTAAAGCGTGTATCTTGCCCTACTGTCATAAGGAAAGTATTTCCAGACGATTCCCAGGTGGTTTACATAACATTGGTCACAACTGGGTTAAACACAGGAACTGCCAGGGAAGCTGAGCCAGGGAGGACCCAGGATGTTCAATGTCTGTCATGGCAGGTGCTATGCTCACAGACAGGTGCAGGTGCTCACAGACAGGTAATGAAGAAATGGCTCCTTGGCAACTGACAGTACCAGATATGATTACTTTTATAATAAATATTAACATCTGGTTGCAGAAGAAAATTGCTAATTTTCTTTTTCTTTTCTTTCTTTCTTTCTTTTTTTTTTTTTTTCTGAGACAGAGTCTCATTATGTTGCCCTTGGTAGAGTGCTGCGGCATCACAGCTCACAGCAACCTCCCACTTTTGGGCTTAAGCAATTCTCTTGCCTCAGCCTCCCAAGTAGCTGGGACTACAGGCTCATGCCACAACCCCTGGCTATTTTCTATTGTAGTTTTCATTGTTGTTTAGATGGCCTGGGCAGGGCTCGAACCTGGTAGCCTCCGTGTATGTGGCTGGCGCCATAACCACTGTAGTACAGGCAATAAGCCGAAAATTGTTAATTTTCTAATTGTTCTTTTCTGAAGTTGTCATTATTGTCTCTTTTTCTTTGACAGTGGACACTGGAATTTAAGCATCTTGTAAAATTCCAGTTTGTCTAAGCCTTGTTTTATTATGGGTTATGACTAAGATAACTTTTGGATATGTATAGGGTCTCTGATTCTGCCCCCATGAGCTATTTGGAACCCAGTGTTTTGATAGTACAGACAAGTGGGGGGCCTTTGCATGAGACTAGAGTTCTCAGCTGGATCTGTGGGTCATGAGGCTTAACTTTGCAGATGGTGCTGGTTTGGCAACTTAAGCCCCTTAGAAGATGCACTTCCCAAGCTAGCTCTTGAGGAGGGGCTGGGGTCAGAAGCCCAAGTTCATTATGATCTGCAGCCTGACCAGATATGCTCCGAGGGAGCTGGTTGTTAAGCCCAGCTCATTAGCATCCTCAAGTTGTCTAGGTTGAGCTCTTCAGGGCTTAGGTCCCTATGCTCCCTGTGTCAGCATCTGGATTCTCCAAGGGCCTTTCCTTGGCCAAACTCATCCATGTTTGATTAGCTCATTAGAAACTCTTTAATGAGGCAAGAGTTTCAAACCTATTAGCAGCAGAGTTGGTTTGAAGGTAGAACCCAGGGGAATGTGGTCCATTAGGGATGGGAAAAATAAACTCTGGCATTATTAGCGAATAGTCCAGTGAATTAGTGAATTAGATGCTAACTCACTTCTGGCAGGGCTAGAATAGAGAACAAGCACCAAAGGACAACTTTCATGTAGAACTAGCCCTGGATCTGTGTTCAGAAGACCTGGGCTTAAGTCCAGTTTACTCACTAACAGTGGTCTCCTAGAAAGACACAACATCGTAAGCACTATTAGTAGTTGACTCACAGTGTTGTTAGGATAAATTTGACTAAATATGTGAATGCCTTTTTAGCTGCACAGCTAGTACCCAAGTAGGCTAATTAACATTATTATTGTGAAATATTTGTTCAAATCTAGTATTTTGAAAAATGATGTGCTAGAACTTATGCTTTCAGAAATTTAAAAACTCTTTATCCTTTGGATCCTTTTGAGTTCCCTTTCTATCAAATAAGATTAATTAATTTTAAAGTCAGTAACAATTTTATAATAAAAATCCAAATACTTGGCTTGGTGCCTGTGGCTCAAGTGGCTAAGGTGCCAGCCACATACACCTAAGGTGGTGGGTTCGAATTCAGCCCGGGCCCACCAAAATAAAAATGATGGCTGCAACCAAAAAATAGCCAGGCATTGTGGCGGGCACCTGTGGTCCTAGCTACTCAGAAGGCTGAGGCAGAAGACCCGCTTGAGCCCAGGAGTTGGAGGTTGCTGTGAGCTGTGATGCCACAGCACACTACCCAGGGGGACAGCTTGAGGCTCTATCTCAAAAAAAAAAAATCCAAATACTTGGTTGACATAGGTGTCTCTATCACATGGTTATATAAATTAAAGCTCAGTCAAGACGGCTAAATAACCAATTGCTTTTCTCTCTCCCTCCCAGATACCATTAGATGGTATAAAATATAGTTCCTGAATATAATAAATTCATAATAATTTAGAAAATCAAGAAAGAATTTCATCAGCAAGAAGGCACTTTGAAGTATTCTTCAGAAAGGAAAAGATCAATAACAGTATAAAACCCTAAGGCGTGCAGGAGAGGATTGCTATGGGGTAGGCATAGTTGGGGTTGCTTGAACAAATGCAAGAAGCAGAAAGAGACTCTGGAGCATTCACCAAGCAATTAACTTGGGAGCTACTTTTGAATCAATCTAGAACAGCCAGTTCCTCCCTAATTTTCATATGGTGTGCAGATTTAAGGAGTGTTGTTCTCTAGAAACTGAAGTTCATAGAGAGAATGGCCCCATAATACAGGGTTCTGGTACATACTGTTTATCAAATGATTAATGAGGAAGTTATACACGACATAGTCCAGAAAAAAATGAAGGGATAAAAAAACTAAGGATAAAAAACATGAAAAATAAGAAAGCAAAATGTATTTTTAAGCCTTGTGACTTTTAATACTGGATAATATCTGGTTCTAAAATGCTAAAAGATATTAATATTGAAATGGTGGCCTAAGGGGAGGAGCATGCTAATGTTTGGGGGTTCTGGAGGAGAGGAGATTCTGATTCATTCTAGAAATCAATACAAGATGGAAGTTTAACACATATGTTAAGAATGCAAGAGTTATCTATCTACTAAAGGAATAGAAATAAATGTGTAAGTGGAAGACAACACTCAAAAACTCACCCAAGCTATGAAAAAATATGAGTTATAAGTTTAAACATATCAGAAAGCACAACAAAGATAATATAATAAATATTAGAAAGAAAACCAACTATCTATTTTTTAATGCTTTATATATGAGATATATTTAAAATACAACATTTGAAGCTCAGAAAGAAAAATAATATGGCAGGAATTCTAGTCCTGGCCATGAAAAAATATATTTTAGGCAGATCCTCTTCCTGAAATATGAAACATTTAAAAATGTTTTTGCATTGTTTGGAATAAATAGACAGCTACTAGGGAAGCAAGGATTTGGGGGCCAAAATAGGGGTATAGATTAAGTCAAGACAAGAGAGATTAAAATTAGTAGGGACTTTACCCCTTGAGCACAAATGGTAACTACAAAAATTGATGCTGAGATGCTGAAAAGTGACCATCCCCCATGGGGCTGGAGATCAAAACGGGCACTTAGTAGAAGGGAATTTGAAGGAACGTATCCTAGAAGTAGTAGCAAACTTAAGGTAGACTTGCCTTTACAAGGCCTCACACTATTTCCCAGATTCAACTCTTTTTAGTTTCCGATTCAGTTCGTGTGGTCAGGGATTGCTTATCTGGCTGCTGACGAGAAGCAAGAGCAAGTCTTCCCAGGCACTATATGGAGCTTGAGGTTATCCTTGCACTTAAGAATATGTAAAACTTGTCATCTAATCAAAAGTAACAAGTCATTGAGGAAAATGCCAGGAAAAAAAAAAGGGAAAGCGTAGACATTAGAAGCAAATCCAAAGAGTACATGAGACATGGACTTTAAAATAAGTATGATCAGTATGTTCCAGGAATTAAAAAATAAAATAAGTGCAATTAAGAACTCAGTGGATGGGTTAACCATAGGTTAGATGCAGCTGGAGAGGGAATTAGTAAACTGGAATACAGATAAAAAGAAAATATCCATACTTAAGCATAAAAAGACAAAAGAATGAAAAATGCCTATAAGGTAGAAAAGACATAAAGAATACGGTAACAAAGCTTAACATGTGTATGATTTGAGTCTTCAAATGAAGGAGTGAGGGAACAAGCGGGAGGCAATATTTGAAGAGATAATAGATGAGAGTTTTCCAAATTTGGTGAAAACTCAAGTAGGATATTAATTTTTTTTAAAAAAACAAACTATAGCTTGGCACATCACTTATAATTCTTAAAACCAAATTTTTGTGGAAAATCTAAAGGCAGTCACAGATAAAACTCTTATCTTCATATTACAGATGACTGTTTTTTTCAATGTGAATAATGAAAGCCATCTCAAGAAGTTAGTAGAAGAGCAAAGAATGTGGAAATAAATAAACAAAAATGAGGAATAAACACCCCACACAGAGGACCAGCCAAGTTGAAGTCCGTTCTTAGTACAGGCTAATGAAAGTGATAGACCCATGGTGAGACAGGTCAGGCAAAAAGAGAAAAGCGTCAGTTACAAACACCAGGAAAGAAGGAAGACACAGCATAGAGTCTCACGACAGTGAAAAGGTGACAAGAGGATGTAACGAACAATGTTGCATTGACTGAAATTTCAGATGCAAAGGCAAATATTTCGACAGCAGAGCAACTTTACCAAATCCAACATAAGACGAAACTAAAAAGATGAATGGTTATATATAAACTAAAGACAATGGATCTGAAATTATAAATGTTATGCATGGAATAATTCTAGACCCAGAAAACTCTGCCTGTGATTTTTCTAAACACATAAGAAAGAAACACAACCATGACATTCCTGAGAATAGAAGTGGAGGGAACACTGAGGGACTCATCTTATAAAGCCAGCAAATCTTGATTTCTGGGTCTGACAAGGACATTAGAAGAATTACAGGCCCTCCTCTTTAATGAATCTAGATGAAAATCTTTTTAAACAAACAAAAAAACCCCTCTTAAAACAAAAGGCTTACCACATGTATATGTGTGTATCCACACACCTAAATACATATACACAAATATAATTCATTAAAATCAACTTGTGCTTACTGAAGAAATGCAAGGATTTTTAAACATTTAAAAATAAGTTCATATAACAGGTAATGAACAGAATGGAAAAGAAAAGACAGCTTGGTGCCTGTAGCACAGTGGTGAGGGCACCAGCCATATACACCAAGGATGGCAGGTTCTAACCCAGCCCAGGACTGCTAAACAACAACGGCAACTACAACAAAAAACAGCTGGGGATTGTGGTAGGTATCTGTAGTCCCAGCTACTTGGGAGGCTGAGGCAAGAGAATTGCTTAAGCCCAAGAGTTTGAGGTTACTGGAAGTTGTGACACCATGGCACTCTACCGAGGGCAACATAGTGAGACTCTGTCTCAAAAAAAAAAAAAAGAAAGAACGAAAGAAAAGAAAGAAAAGAAAGAGAGAGAGAAAGAGAGAGAGAAAGAGAGAGAGAAAGAGAGAGAGAAAGAAAGAAAAGAAAGAAAAGAAAGAAAAGAAAGGAAAGAAAGAAAGAAAAGAAAGAAAAGAAAGAAAATACATGTATAGGGTGTCCATAAAGTTCATGTTCAATTTAGTGCAATTTAAAATAGACAACTATTGCAACTTAATTTAAAAGAGACAACTATTTTAAATTGCACATGAATTTTATGGACACCCTGTATTATCATCTTAATAGCTGCAGAAAACATTTTTTATAAAAACTGTTAGCAAATGAGAAATAGAAGGAAATTTCCTTAACCTGATTAAAAAAACTTCTAATTTCCTGTAGCAAATGCCATATTTATATGATGAAATATTAAAAGTACTTCTCATAAAATTGGAAATAAGTCAAAGATGGAATACCTGCTGTGTCCACCGAATGCAGTCTTGTGTTGGAGCTCAAAGAAATTGTGCTAACACAGAAACTATCTAAAATGTAAATTAAAGGCCCAGGGATAACAGAAATAAGAACTCAGAAATGAATGTAAATGATCACAATTTGTGATAATATGACTGTGTTTATAAATCAGAAAACATCTAATAAGTATTTTAAATGTAGTATTTTAACAGAAAGTTGAATAAAACCTAAGTATACAATTCAATAAATTCACACACTTGTGTAAACTACCACACAGATGAGGAAAAGAATAATACCACTCCCCAGAAACCTTTTAATCATCCTTTTTATCAACCCCCCCCAAAAAAAACATAATAAATTTCAAAAAATAATAATTTTTAAAAGCTGCATTCTTTGGTCATGTACAAGTTCTGAAAATTAAGTTTGTGAGCTTGCTACCATGCACTCACATTGGCAGTACTATACAAACAACTCAGTGAGGATTCATAACCTTGCTATATCTATGTGTCACAGCTGTGTTCTTGTTGACATAGAGCAGTGTCTTGCTGAGTGGCCTTCATTATTGTTGTTGAATGTTTTTATGTGCCATCATGAGAGTGTGAGAGCTTGGAGAATGTTAGAGCAACACACAAACATCAAATTTCTTGTTAAACTTGGCAAGAATGGAAGTAAAATCAGCGACATGTCATGAAGGAAATAGCAGTGTAAAAATGGAGTGAATGTTTCTCGGAGAGGAACGTGTCAGTGATGAAGAAAGGTCAGGGCAGCCAGTACAAGCAGAACTGATGAAAACATTGCAAAAAATCCTTTAATTGTCTATCAAAATCGTGAGCTGACTGTGAGAATCATAGCAGAACAAGTAAACACCAATAGAGAAACAGGAAAGTCTTAACTGGAAATCTTGGCATGAGAAAGGTGTGGCTCTTGCAGCAGCCCACACAGCACTGACTGTGAGGAAGATTTTAGCCAGTAAACAAATAACTATATTGGAACAGCCTCCCTACTCACCTGATCTTACCTCCAATGACTTCTGTCTTCACCTGAAGATAAAGAAAATAACAAAAGGAAAACATCTTGATGATATTCAAGACACCAAGGGTTCTATACTGACAGCTTTGATGACCATTCCCGAAAGAGTTCCAAAATCGCTTTGAAGGGTGCACTAGGTGTTGGCATTGGTACACAGCTTCCCTAGGGAAGTACTTAGAAGGTGACTACAGGGATATACAGATATTAATAGCTTCACATGCAATTGTGAGAAGAGATACAGCATTGATGAAAAAAACAAACTGTAATATGTTTTTAAGAAGATTATTCTGAGCTGAATGTGAATGGCCATAGCCCAGGAACACACAGTCTCACAAGTTCTTGAGGAAGTGTACCAAGGCAGTGAAGTTACAGTTAGGTTTTATATATTTTAGCATTGCAGGTAAAATCACAAATTAATACATGGAAGGGCATACATTGGTTTGGCAAAAAAAGGTGGGACATCTTGACATGGGGAGCTTACTGGTCATAGGTGGGGTTAGGATATTATAGCTGGCAATTGGTTGAGACTGTTAAACATTATGTAACATTTTGGAGGCCATGGGAAGGTTTGTGGGTAACTGGCTTTGCTGAACTTACGTTGAACTTGCAGCGAGAGCAAGTTCTCCCACAGCTACAAGCAAGCACAGCTCACAGCCCTCTGGCCACAGGTGAGAGGGGCCTGGTGTTCAGTCTTGTTTATAACTTGGGATCTTATTGCCACAAAGAGTGTTTTATCCACAAGCTGTATGTGATCTCTGTTTTACATCATGCTGGTCAGTTGTGTCTAAACTCAAAAGGGAAGTGTTCAACCTTCTTCCTGCCATAGTGAGGAACTCAGGTTTAAGGATTTCTGGGGCCCTTTTGGCTAAAGGGAGACCAATTCAGTTAGTGGGGGTATTCGGGTTTTGTTTTTAGTTTTCAACAGAGAAATCTAATATACTTTTCACCCACTTTCCCCAGCGGTAAGATCTTGGAAAACTATAGCACAATATTGCAACCAGGAAATGACATTATTAAAATCTACCAATCTTATTTAGTATTGAGCAGTTTTATGTACATTGGGGGGTAGTTTTTGTATATTGTCCTATGAAGTTTCAAAACTGCTATAGATTTATGTGACCACAACACACTTAAGTTACAAAACGGCACCATCACACGACACTTTCGTGCCTTTTCTACTGCAGCCATCTCCCTCCTTCTTAACCTCCCTGACACCCAGAAGCTACTAATCTTGTCTTCATCTTTTTAATTTTTTTCCATTTCAAGTATGTCAAATAAATGGAATCAATCATACAGTATGTGACATTTTCAGTTTGGCATTTTTCTTTATTTTATTTCTTATTACTTTTGAGACAGAGTCTTACTTTGTCACCCTTGGTAGAGTGCTGTGGTGTCATAGCTCACAGCAACCTCAAACTCCTAGGCTCAAGTGATCCCCTTGCCTCAGCCTCCTAAGTAACTGGGACTATAGGTACCTGCCACAATGCCCAGCTATTTTTAGAGACAGGGTATCACTTAGCTCAGGCTGGTCTCCAACTCCTGAGCTCAGGTGATCCACCTCTGATGGCCTCCCAGAGTGCTAGGATTCTAGGTTGAGCCACTGTGCCCAGCCAGTTTGGCATTTTTCACTCAGAAAAATTCCCTTGAAATCCATCCAACTCGTTGTGTGCACCAATTGTGTTAACATTCTATGGCACTGGAGAAACAATAGATATAGAAACATAATTAATACTTTTTTGGAGTTGGTCTTATATCCTAAAACCCTGATAAACTCGCTTACTAATTGGATGAATTTCGAGGAAGATTTTTCTATGTAGATAATCATGCCATCTGCATACAAGAACATTTTTTTCTTCTGCTTTATGAAATTTGCCTCTTTTTTTCTTGACATTTTGAAATGTCTGGAACTCGTTATGAGTAAAATGAAAAAATTGCTCAGACTATTCAGAAGAAAAAACAGAAATAGCCAATGAATAATGATATGATATTTAACCTCTCTCATAGTTTCTAAAAGCAAGTTTAAAAATGAGGTATGAGATTTTACTGAGCAGATTGCAAAAAAAAAATTATTTTATGTTACATTATATCCAAATTCAGAGATTGGGTGTGTAATATGGGATATTATATA